>JADRCD010079604.1:0-17972 GCA_019843815.1 Montemys delectorum | reverse complement strand
AATTCTTCTTTAGAGAATTGTCATCAGTCTATCTCTGACTCGCTATATAACTTAGGATCACTCAGTGTCAATGCTGCTAAGCAGGCCCTTGAATTCATGATGACAGATCCATCTGTCTTACATCCTTTACTCCTGAGTTGACATGTCTATGTCTGCTTACTGGCTGTTTTAAAATTTTCTGTTAGGTGTTTGTAACTTCCCTAAATTAAGTGACTTCACAACACTGTCTCTTTAGTTATGACTAGATCTATGTCTTCAAGGAAGTTGAAGTAGGGATTACAGTTCTAAATGAATGTGTTGAGTGATAGCACATTTAATTCCTCACGTAAAAGAAACAAAAGATCTCTACAGATAAAGTGATTTTTTTGAGACTCTTACAATGTCACATATTTTAGAAATTATGGTTATTTTGTTAGAAATGAAATAGAGTCCTTTTTATACGAAGAATTCATCCAGAGACATGCAATAGAGGTTGCAAACTACTGATAATGTATTACTTTGCCCTGACTCTGGGTGAAACCCAGGAAAGCTCAAGAACTGCAGAATCTGATGCAATTGTGCATAGGAGTCTTTTTATTTTCAAGTTAGAGTGGGATCCTAAACCTTCCCACAGTGCAGGACAGGAGTGCGACCACAAGGAGGCTTGGCACTTATATACAGCATAGTTAGAGATTCTTAGAATGCTTAGGGTGATGTGGGGAAGGCAGGGGAGGCGAGTCATAATTCAAGCATGATACCAGTTGGTAGGGTGGAATTGCGAAGCTGAGAGGGGAATTCTTCTGACCTAAGGATTATCTTTATAGGGTTGCCAGGAGCTAGTTTTATGGCCAGCCATAACTGTCTGTGATTCCTGATCACCTCACTTCTATGGTTTAAATGAGAGACCCTAATCTTCTTTTTCCAAGGACAGGCACCAGCTGTACCTGGGAAGGACCCAGCTGGTTATCTGGGAGAGTGTTAACCTCTCGTCTCAGAGGCAAGGGAGGCTCCCATCCCTCTCACTCAAGCTGGCACTTGTTGCTCCTTGAGTCCTCTTTCAGAGTGGCCAGGGAGGATCAGTAAGCCCTGCATTTGCTGCAGGGGGTGTGTAGGGGTTGGAAAAAGCAGAACTTCTGCCGGAGAGGTAAGCTGTCTGTGCTCCCCATCACGCTTGCTGGGGGACAGAGCCTGAGGTGAGGTAAGGGGAACTTTCTTGAGAAAGTACAGAAGCAAGCAGCCTGTGCACTTTAATATCACTCTGCATATTATATGCTTTTCCTGTTTGTAAATCACTCGCTGATTTTGACAGTGTCTTTGTCCTTACCAAGCATCTCAGCTTGATGAAGGACCATTTATTAATCACTGACAATATTGCCTGAGCTGTTGTTCTGTTCAGGAAGTTGTCTCCTGTGCCAAAGGCTGGAAGTTTATCCCCCCAATTTCTCTTCTATTCAGTGTATCTGGTTTTATGTTGAGGTCTTCAATCCACTTGGACGTAGGCTTGTAAGGGTGATAGATATGGCTCTATTTGCATTCTTCTACATCCAGACACCCAGATGGACCAACACCACTTGTTGAAGATGCTCCCTTTTATCCATTGTATTGTTTTGGCTTTCTCGTCAAAAATCAACTGTCCACAATTGTGTGTGCTTACATCTCTTTCTTTGATTTTCCTACATCCCTCAATCTGTCTGTTTTCATGCTAGTACCATGGTTTTTTTTTTTTTTTAATTACTACTACTCCGTAGCACAGATTGAAATCATAGATCATGATAACTTCAGTTCTTTTACTGCCCATGGTTGTTTTAGCAACCCTCGGATTTTTGTTTTCCCATATGAAGTTGAGTATTGTTCTGTCAAGGCCTTTAAATGATTGTGTTGAAATTTTGATGGGACTAGCAATGAATCTGTAGATAGCTTTTGGTAGGATGGCCATTTTTACTGTGTAAACCCTACTGACCCATGAGCATGGCAGATCTTTCTATCTTCTGAATGAAAGGTCAACCAATGGCCCCTCATGAGTCCAATGCCATGAGAAGGATCCCACCTTTGACACTACTGGTAATAATAATGGTATTCTGCTATACTTTCAGGCAGGAGCCTAGCATAACTGTCATTAGAGAGGTTTCACCCAACCACTGCTGGAAACTAATGCAGACACCCACATCCAAATATGAATTGGAGCTTGGGGAGTTCTGTGAAAGGTGGGGAGGAAATATTAAAGAACCATTAAAGTCAAGCTGCCACAAGAAAACATATAATCAACAAACCTACGTCCATAGGGGGCTCATAGAGACTGAATTGATAAGCAGAGAACATGCATGGGATGGACCTAGGTCCCCTACACATATGTATTAATTGTACAGGTAGATCTTCGCATGGAACTTTTAATTAGGACCAGGAGCTGAATCTGACACTACACTGGCTGCCTTTGTATTCCTTTTCCCCAACTGGGTTGCATTGTATAGCCTTAAAAAAGGAAGATGTTCCTAGTCTTGCTGTAATATGTTATACCAAAACTAGTTGATAGCCATGGGAGGGCTACACTTTTTTAAGAAGAACAGGAGAGGTAGACGGGGCTCAAGTGGAGTTGACGGGGGTGGGGCTGCTGGGAGGAGAGAAAAGAGAGGAAACAGTAATTGTGGTATAAAGTAAATACATAATTAATTACAAAAATCCCCCCCTCTATATTGTATTGTATTGTATTACAGTTTCAGAATCTTCTTATACCTGGGTAATGGAAACCCCTAAAGAAAAAAGGTCCATGCAAGTTTAACAGAATCACTTATTTCCTCAGAAGATGCTTAAGTATCCATTTTGGAAATCAATATACCCAGTTCACATGAACTCCTTTAAGGAAAACAAAAACAACAGGCAGCGACAACAACATCAACAAAAACCTCTACATTAACAGATTTTGTCTATTCAGTAAACATTCTCTAACATGTCCTTCAGGTTAAAAAATTAAAATTAATTAACTGCTAAATATTTAATGAAGTCCTGAATAACCATACTATGCATTGTGGAGTAAATATATCAAAGCATAAAATATTAAGCTAGAGCAAAATAGCTATAATTCCTTTGATAATACAACTGACATACTATAATTATAACCAGTGGACTGGTATCAAAGGACTTAACTGTTTTGTGACTTTTTTTTCTCATTCCTTGTTAATCTGGGCATATTGTCAGACATTTTTGTTGATTTGTTTTTTTACATTTATCTCTCCTTCTGTTCGAGATCACAACCATTGAGGGCTCTGTCAGTGTGGAAGTACCAGATTTACAACTAGTAGCAAAGTGAAAAAAGTAACTTTTATTGAGAATTTTTACAGTAGAGGTACAAGCCAATGAATACACCATTAATCATACCCTACTATCATATGGCTCATTCATTCATGACTTGTGCATCGAACTCTGTCCTGCCAAGTTGCTAAGCAACCTCTGTTGTCTTGTTACTATTTTTTCCTAAAGCTTAGTTCTACTGTCTTAGTTCACTCATATAATTACAAATATAACAGTTTCCATTAAATAAAGTAGTTATAGTGCCTTCAGTTTTGTTAAATATTTATTTATTGATTTATTATTGTGTGTGAATTCAAGCTCAAAGAAACTTTTAAAAAATAGCAGTAATACAAGTATTACTAATTGTCATGTCTACACCTGTGACTTAGAAATTTTCATCTTCAAATAAAGCCTCTATTCTGACTTCTACTAGAGGGGCTATATCTAACTCCTGTCTGCATCCTACATGCATGTAAAAAGCAAAGATGCTAGATAAAATTAAGAATAACAATAGTCTTCAGTCAATCAGCTGTTAAACCTGTTTGTCTCATCAGAAACAAGACACAATTAGGTAGGCTAATTTATATCGGTGTTTCCACTTTTAGCAGCCTACAGGTCTAATTCCAAATAAAAATCTATTTATAACTCTGATATCAAATATTCATCAGATGCTATAAATCAAGTATTGATTCTAGGGCTATCACTCAGAAACTTAGATAATAATAGCATGTGCTATTTCTGAAGTACTATGAAGTGACTACATATACAAATCCTAATAATCTTCAGGTAAGAAAAATAGGGGGCATAAACTAATGTGAGAGGAATTCTCTGATACGTGCTTAATTAAGAGAGTTTTGGCTTTGGAGGTTGGTAGGCTCCACGATGTGATCTAACACACTGATGCTAGAACACAGCTAATATCATACAATGAGTTTCCACAACATTGTTGAGAATACTTGTCTCATTTGATTTAAAAACAGATGTGCTTTAACTTTATCCTGTTAGTACTATTACAGATGGATTTGTGAATGTCTCTGTTCTGTTTACTAGATTATGTTCGTTTTTGTGGGGGGAAAATAGAGTTCAACATTCAGCAGACATCTTTATTTCACAAGCACACAGAACATTGTTCCTCCTACCCTACCTAGTTCATCCAATCTCGCCTCATAGATACAGAAAAAAAGAATTTATTTACATAAGGAAGCAACACATTGACATACAATATAAGACACATTTTCACACACATGCACAAATACAAACACACTTTGAGATTTCTTTTTTTTGACCTCTGGATTAAAGTTGATTTTGGGGAGGTCACTATGTATGTGCCTATCAGCTTCTAAGTCTTGTAATGGACTTATGCTGATCTGTATACCAAAAATCAAAAACAAGCAAGCAAACAAACAAAAATCTAAGCAAACAAAAAACAAACAAACAAATAAAAAACAGGACATAAGTTTAAGTTCAAAGAGTTATTAATAGTAGAATTGATTATATTATCTCTTCATTCTCAATTTGTGAGTATTCTTCCCTCAAAGAATGGGAGATGTCTACATGAGGAGTTGAACTTTGTTCCCGTAATTCCTTTCAGTCATCTGCTGGAAGAACATTATTACATCTAAAGCAAACATAATATGTAATTTTTTGACTAAAGTGTAGAATAAATTAGTTTGACAAAATAAACCAACAAACAAATAAACAAAAATTGAGAGCCATGATGATTTTGGAGAAGTGGCCTTGTCCTTATGTGTATTCCACTTGATAAACCCAATTCTTTAACTCCAGCCAAACAATCTTTTTTACATGATAAAATAAAGAATTGATGATATTTTACTTAAGGATTCACATAGCCATTGCCACAAAAAGAGACTTTCTCCTTAGACTGACAGTACTTAAACAGGACAAATCATAGAAATTATTTCATAGACAGTATATGATACAGTAAGGTGCAATAGAATCTAGTGAATAATTTGCTATGGAAAATGGGTACAGTTATCATAAAAGTAATTAATTATCGGTGGAAAGTAAAACTATACAAATATTTATGATAGGGAACTGAGGGCTAGAGAGATTAAAAAACTTTCTGTTCTTGTAGCAGACATTGATGGGAGCATTTGAAGCTTTGCCTGGATCCCTATAACTACTGTCATACTGATAGCTACTGACATACTGATAACAAGTAAAAACCTATTTATTGAAAACTCAAAGTGAAGGGATAAACAGCTTCTATCATTTGTGGTTTTTTTTCTGTGATTACAAGGTAGCCAAGGAGTGAGAGCACTTATCATAAGAAGGAAAACCTCTGGATATGCCCTGATTTGAAGGAAAAATCACTGGTGAGTGTAGCTGATATGGGCCATCCTAGCTGATTGGTTAGGAGTTCACATTTAGCTTTTCCTCTTTGTTGCTAAGAGAACAATCTTAGATCCCCAATATAGAAACTTAGGTTAAGTAGAGCACTCTGACATTTGTTAATCACTCTCTAGTCATTTCTTGTAATTTTCCTTTCTTTTTAAACTGGATATTTTATGTATTTACATTTCAAATGTTATTCCCTTTCTTAGTTTCCCCTCTGCAGACACCCTATCCCATCCCCCTTTGCCCTGCTTCTAAGAGGGTGCTCCCTCACCCACTCACTCACTCCCACCTCACTGCCCTAGCATTCCTCTACACTGGGGCATCAAGCCTTCACAGGAACAATGGCCTCCACTCCCATTGATGCCAGATAAGGCCCCTTCAGTGCCTTCAGTCCTACCTCTAACTCCTCTCTTGGAGTCCCTGTGCTCAGTCCGATGATGGTTGGCTGCAAACTTCCATATCTGTATTGATCAGGATCTGGCAGAGCCTCTTAAGAGAAGATTTTATAATTTTAGTCCACTATTGCATGGACATTATTTAGTTTTCTGGACAGCTGTAAGCAGTGGTGGTTTTTGATGGCAATCACAGTGAATCTATAGGTTGTCTTTTGAGAGGACAGTCATTTTATATATGGTAACCTTGCTGATCTGTGATTATAGGCTATATTTCCATCTTCTGATATCTATCTTCTTCAATTTCCTTCTTCACAGACATGAAGTTTTTATCATACTAGTCTAAAAATGTTTAGTTAAAGTTACCCCAAGATATTTTATATTATTTGTGGCTGTTGTGAAGGGGATGTTTCCATGAATATCTTCAAAGCCCAGTTGTTATTTGTACATAGAAGAGCTACTGGTTTTTATATTTTAGCTAATCTGGTATCCAGCCACTTTACTAAAGGTTTCTATCAGCTGTAAGGTTATTCTGATAGGATTTTGAGATTGCTTGTGGATAATATCATAACATCTCTGAACAATAATGCTTTAGCTTTTTTTTCCGATTTGTGTTCTTTTGATTTCCTTCAGTTGTTTCCTTGTTCCAGGTAGAACTTCAGTTACTATACTGAATCAATATGGAAAGTGTGGGCATCCTAGTCTTGTTCCTAATTTTAGTGGAATTGCTTTGTGTTTCTCTTCATTTAATTTGATGCTAGTTATAGATTTGTTCTAAGTTGCCTTTATTATGTTTACATATGCTCCTTCTATTTCTGACCTCTCTAATACATTTTTGTAGAATGTGCATTAGATTTTGTCAAAGGCTTTTCAGTAGCTAATGAGTGGTGGCGTATTTGATTTTCCTCTCAGTTTGTTTATATGGTGGATTACATTGACTGATTTTTCTGTTAAACCATCCCTGTATCTCTTGGATGAAGACTACAGGTTCATAATACTTGAGCTTCATTTTTTTTCTTTTCCTTTCTTTCTTTTTTCTTTTCTCTTCTTTTCTTTTCCCCTTCTTCTTCTTCTTCTTCTTCTTCTTCTTCTTCTTCTTCTTCTTCTTCTTCTTCTTCTTCTTCTTCTTCTTCTTCTTCTTCTTCTTCTTTTTGACACTTGATCTTCTTGATTTGGCTTGCTAGTATTTTACTGGATATTTTTGCATCAATGTTCATGAGGGAAATTGCTTTCTAATTCTCTTTCTTTTTCAAATGTCCGTGTGGGTTGAGGATCAGGGTGATGATGGCCTCATAAAAAGAATTTGACAATCTTCCTTTTCCTTTTATTTTGAGGAATAATTTGTGGAGTATAGGAGTTAGCTCTTCCTCAACAGTCTAGCTGAATTCTGTACTACAACCATCTGACCCTAGACTTTGATTGCTTAGGAGGATTTGAATCACTGCTTTGATTTCACTAGTAGGTATATATCTATTTAAATTCTTTGTGTGATCTTGATTTAACTTTGGTAAGTGGTATCTATCAAAAAAAATTGTTCATTTTTTTTATATTTTAAAATTTTTTGGAGTACAAATTTTTAAAGTACAACCTGAGGACTATTTGGATTTTTGTATGAAAGTCTTTTTTTATGTTCCCCCTTCTTGTTTATCATTTTGTAAATTTGGACACTTTCTGTAAGTATTTTAGCTAGTTTGGAGAAAAGCTTATACATCTTGATGAGTTTCTCAAAGAACCAATGGTTTGTTTCATTGCTTCTTTGTGTTGAACGTTGTTTCTATTTTATTCATTTCAGCCCTCAATGTGATTATTTCCTCTGATCTATTCCTCTTATGTGAACTTGCTTCTTTTTCTTCTAGAACTTTCAGGGGTGCTATTAAGTTGTTAGTATGAGATCTCACTAATTTCTTAATGAAAGCATTTAGTACTATGAGCTCTCTTATTAGCATTGCTTTCACCATGTCCCAGAAATATGTTGTTCTTTCATTTTCATTAAATTATATTGAGTTTTCTTTATTTATGCCTTGACCCACCAGTCAATAAGTATAGAGTTTCCATGACTGTGTAGGCTTTTGTTGTTTTTGTTGTTGAAATCCAGTTTTAATTCATAGTTGTCTGATAGGATACAAGAAGGTTATTTCATTCTTGTATCTGTTAAACTTGCTTTTGCGGCTGAATACATGGTTGATTTTGGAGAATATCCCATCAGGTGTTGAGAAGAAGATATATTCTTTTGTAATTAGGTAAAATGTTCTATAGATATAGAGATAAATGTTTTCTTCTGAAAACATTTGACTCATAACACCCATTAGATCCATTTTTTTCTCTGTTTAGTTCTCATTCTTGAGAGTGGGATATCCATGTATAATGGTCTATATGTTATTTAAGATTTAGTCGTGTTTTCTACACAATTCATGTGCCCTCATGTTTGAGACATAGATGTTAAGATCTGAAAGATGATCTTCATGGATCTCTCCTTAATGAGTCTGACTTATTCTTCCCTGTCTGATTTAATTAATTTTGGTTTAAAGTCTATTTTAGATATTAGAATAAACATAGAAGCTACTCTAGCTTGTTTCTTATGTATACTTTCTTGGAAAATCAGTTTTCAAATTTAACTCTGAGGTAATTAATATCTATCTTTGATGCTCAGGTAGTGTTTCTTATATGCCCCAAAAGGATGGAACTGTTTTCACATCCATTCTCTGAGCCTATAATTTTTATTGGGAAATTGAGTCCATTCATACTAAAATTTAGCAATAACCAATGTTTGCTACTTTCTTCTTTGTATGTACATATAGATGGGTGAGTCAAGGAGAGAAGAAGGAAGAGAGATATATAGAAAGAGAGAGATACAAAGAGAGAGACAGTGAGACAGACAGAGACAGAGAAAGAGAGTGAGCTTCCCTTCATTTTTGCTGGGAGAAGTTTTATTTCCTATGTTTTCATGGGTGTTGTAAACCTCCTTAGATTGCACTTTTCATTCTGGTACCTTCTGAATGTCTGGATTTGTGGATAGATCATGCTTAAATTCAACTTTATCATGGAATATCTTGTTTTCTCCATCTCTGGTGGTTGAAAGTTTTGCTGGGCATGGTAGTCTGAGCTTCTATCTGTGGTCTCTTCGAATCCTCAGGACATCATCCCTGATCCTTCTGGCTTTTAGATTCCATTGAGAAGCCAGGCATAATTCTCATAGGTCTTCCTTCATATGGCATTTGGACTTTTTCACTTAAAGCTTTTAATATTTTTAGTTCTGTATGTCTAGTGTTTTGATTATTGTGTAATGCTGGGATTTTCTTTTCTGATCTGAAGAATTAGGTGTTGTATAAACACCTTGTTCTTTTATAGGAATGTCTTTCTTTAGGTTATTAATATTTCTTTGGTGATTTTGCTAAAACTGTTTTCTGGGGTGTTGAGTTGGAATTTTTCTGTTTATTTTTCTCTATACTATTATTCTTAGATTTGGTCTTTACATAGTGTCCCAGATTTCCTGATTGCTTTGTGACAGGATTTTTTGATATTTAATGTTTTCTTTGACTAGGCTATTTTTGCTTCTATCATATCTTCAATGACTAAGATTATCACTTCTGTCTCTTGAATTGTCTTGGTTATGCTTGCATTTCTAGACTCTGTTCACCTACCTAGGTTGTTTTGCAGAATTCCCTTGGTTCAACTTGTCTGTCTGTTTGTATTTTCATTTTTAGGTCTTGAATAGTTTTTTTTCAATTTTTCCCATTATTTTTTTCCTTGATTTTCTTTTAGGCATTTATTAATTTTTCTCCTATTTTTTTATTTAACTTTTTTCTCAATTTTTAAGGAATTTATTAAATAATTATTCAAGGACCTACCTCTATCATCTTCATAAAGGTGGTTTTAATATGACTTTCCTGTGCTTTAGCTGTGTTGGAATATTCAGGTTTTATTGTACTAGGATAAATGTGCTCTCATGTTAACATATTGCGTTGGCTGTTGATTGTGTTCTTATATTGGAATCTAGAAATTTAAATTTGAGGTTATTATATGTCTAGGTGCCAAATTCTGAGTTTGTCTTTGTTGGATGGCTGGGGAAACTTTTTGTGGGGGGATGATGTTGATGGTAGTGGTTCTGTTTGTTTATCTATATTGCTGTTATTGTTTTCTTAGTTTCTGTTTCCTATCTTTTCTTCTGCCTAGAGTGAACTGTGATTGACTACAACATCTCTACACATGATGGCAGCTGGAGTTTTGGTGGATGGAATGATGTCTGGTCCAGCAGAGGGCCTCCCTACTCAGAATATGGTGACAAAGAAGGGAGGATCAGTTGAGAGTAGACTTGGAAAGCACTAAGAATAGTAGGAGCAGCACTAAGATAGTAGGACTTGTCTGTAGGTGACGAGTCTATCTGGGATTCTAGCAGCTAGGTAACCTCTAGTGGAGTAGTTGACTTCCACCACAGTAGTGGGCCTGGATATGGGGACAGGAAGAGAGGCAGTAGTTGAAGCAGTTTGGTTGGTCACTAATGGAACGCTGGTAGTCTGTAGGTAGAGAGCTTATCTGGGGTTCAGATTGTCAGCGTGTTCTCTCTATTGATTTCTTTGGTGTGGGTTAAATCTGGAGCTGTGTGAGAGATCGAATCTGGCGTTTTGGCCTGCAGGGCACCTCAGGGAATGGCAGGCATGATGGCTGGCAGACAAAGGAAGCAGGAAGTTCAGGCCTTGCCATGTGAAAAGCAGTTCCATAAGGTATGTAGGAGCCTTCATTGTGGGACTCGGGGAGCGGCAGAGAGTGGAGGCTGGACGTCACCAAAGTAGACCTAGTGAAGTCTGAAATGAGATTTGGAGACTGTAGCTAAGAGTCAAAAGGAGGAGGGGGCTGGGGAAGAAGCTGATCAGGAACATGTGGGATGGGGGTTGGGGGGCAGAGATCAAAGGAAGGCCTAATCTTTTGAACTAGGTTACTTACAGTCCTGTGTAATCTAGAGTTCTTTTTCCTTTTTTAAAAAAATAGATATTTTATTTATTTATTAATATTTCAAGTGTTATCCCCTTTCCTGGTTTCCTCTCTGAAAACCCACCATCTCATTCCCCACTCCCCACGCTCAGCAACCCACCCACTCTTGCTTCCCTGTCCTGGCATTCCACTACACTGTGGCACTGCGCCTTCTCAGAACCAAGGGTCTCTCCTCCCCTTGATGTCCAACAAGGTCATCCTCTGCTACATATGCAGCTAGAGCCATGGGTCCCTCCATTTGTACTCTTTGGATGGTGATTAAGTCCCCGGGAGCTCTGGTGGGTACTGGTTCTTGTTCCCCCTATGGGGCTGCAAGCTCCTTCAACACTTTTGGTCCTTTCTCTAGCTCTTCCACTGGGAACCCTGTACTCAGGCCAATGGTTGGCTGAGAGCATCCACTTCTGTATTTGTCGGGCACTGGTAGAGCCTCTCAGGAGACAGCTATATCAGGCTCCTGCCAACAAGCATTTGTTGCCATCCACAATAGTGTCTGGGTTTGGTGACTGTGTATGGAATGGATCCTCAGGTGGGGCAGTCTCTGGATGGTCTTTCCTCAGTCTCTCTTCCACACTTTGTGTCTGTATCTCCTACCATGGGCAGGTCTCTGTGTGTGGGTACCCAGCTGGAGTAGGCTTTAGCTGGTTCTGTCCCACATTGGTAGCGCCAGCTATGGGTTTAATGGTGGCCAGTCTACTTTGGACTCAGGGCACTGGGCGAGGTGGGACAGGACAGCTTTTACCATGGGCAGGTGTTAGGCTGTGAGAATCGAGAGGCGATCCTTGGGGACCTGCCAGAGTTGGTTCTCAGACTCTTGGGCAACCCAGACCATGATGGATGCCACGGAAGAGCTGAGAACTGAGTCAGGGCCTGAGGGCTGGATCTAGCCCAGGGCAGAGGGGGAAAGGTGGGGAGATCCCTCCGGCTGGGTGCCTCAGGGTTGAGAGAGTCCTTGTCGGCTTCGCTTGGTGGAAGCCATGGCTGGGAGCACTGAAAGGCTTCCTTTGGGAGACTAGACACTCAGCTCTTTAGAGGAAGACCTGCTCCATTGCTCTCCATGGTAGATCCCAATGAGAAGAGACAGTCCATGGTTTTAAGACATTTATTGTCATGGCAGGAAGTTGATGAGTAAAACCGTACCCTACTTTCTCAGGGTGAGCCTGAGGTTAAATACCTTTTGCAAGGAGGAGTGTCTGGGAAGGGGACTTTATTGGCTAAGCCCTTTAGGCCTTTAGGTACCTCAATAAAATGGAGATCTCGCTAGAGGTTATGTGATCTGTGGTCACATCCTCTACCTGTGGAGGGGCTTGGGGCATTGCCCTTACTTACCTAATGGTGACAGAATTTTGGAGAGCTGTAGCCTCATTTCAGGAGTCTGGTGTCTAGGAAAGTGGCAAAACACCTACCGTCCCTTGCAGGACCACTGTGAGGTCACCAGGGTTTTAAACCTAGTTCAAGAAGAAACCAGTCTGCCTATCACAGCCCACTACCCCACACTTTACCCATATATTGCAGCTGATAGACAGTATGATTTAGTTGTAGTTTTAAAACATTAAAATAAAAGGTAGACCTATATTGAAATATATAGGAGAGTGGGTAGTTTTCAAGTGAATAAAATCACCTGGAATGGAAATTAAATGATAGAACAGTTTGACCAAAACAGAAACATGTGGGAAGGTGCCATTGGCCAGCTCCCGTCAGCACTAGGTCAATATTCCTGCATGTAGATACTGATATTAACATGGACTCTGGGTCCACACACTGTACCACAGAACACAAATATCTTCTTGATCTTGATTTTACATCCACACTTATATATATTTAACTGCGCAGTTATATAGTGTCAATCTTACTACTTTGCAGACTGGAGAAGAATTGTCTAAAACCCTAAGGGATGTTTGAAAATGCAAATAGTACCAAACATCATGTATATGTTTTTTTTTTAATCCTGTATTGAATACGTGTGAAGTTTAATTTCCAAATTCAACATTCAAATTAGCAATAGTTAAGAGTGTAATAGGATAAGTATAATAATAAAGATTGAATATATTATGGTGGCTAATTTTTTACACAGAATATCCTTTTTAATATCAACATCTCTTATTCTTCACATATAATACTTTGAGAAAGGGGCTTGTAGTGCAGAACCCGCAGCTGAAAATGAAGGACAGTAATACTTAAGTCTACTAAAGTATGTCTAATAGAGTATGTCTAATAGAGTATGTCTAATAAAGCCAGGACCCCCATTACGTAAGTCTTAGCATCTCTTTCCCCAATAGCCTATGCCTTCCTGCTCTCCAATTTCATGGTGAAGGCTTGTAACAAAACAGAATAAAATTTATGCAAAGAAAATAAGAGTGAATTTTAGAGATAGAGTTATGCCTTACAGGAATTCATAGCCCTTGCCTTCATTTGCTGAGCTCTGGTGTTCCATAGCCATGCCATCTCTGCCTTCTTCCTTGTTTGATTTTTGAACAGACTAGACTTTCCACATAGTGTACTGAGGTCTAGGGAGAGATGCTCACTGATACTTCCTTTTCCTTTTATCAAACACCATCTTTTCAAGGACACAAACACAATGGCCTCAAAGAAGAAAAGTAAGTTTCTATCCTATAAAAAGACTATGTTAGAGAGAGAGAGAGAGAGAGAGAGAGACCTTTAAGCACAGAAATCAACTTTTACTATCTCTAGAATCTTTCACCTATTGCTCCACAAAATCTCATAGATATATGTTACCTTTCAAAAGTTGGAAGTGATTTTCTCTACCCCATTTTCACATGTTGGAACTTAAATGTTAGAATCTAGACTAGACGGCCACTCAGGCTGTGATACCACAACAGTCTCTCCCTCTTTTCATAGTATTTGACTTGACACCTACTGAGAGCCAGCCAGAGACACTGTAACTTCCTAACAGAATCCCTACATAGCTAGGTTTCTAATGTTCTCAAATGTGGTTGTCATCAAGTGCTACTGGTGACTACATTTACTCCCTGCCTTCCCTGCCTCCTGCTAGGAAATCCAAGACAATTCAATTATCTAAAGTTTTTCCTCAGCCTTCTGGGCTGGAATTGTCCTCAGACACCTGATCATGCTGTTGTCTGTCTGTCTAATTATAGGGTTATAAAATAGTTTAATAATCTTTTTATTCAAAAAGAAAATCCTCCTCAGTGTTCTTCTTGAATCTCAAACATAAAGCTCTTCACTAAATGAAACTACTTCCTCTACCAATCTTTATTTCTGACTGTGGGTGGTGGGACCCCCAGCCTTCAGTCACAGCATCTGACATAAGCTCAAGGGTCCATTAGCCAAGGATTGTCTCTCTTGCCAGCATGCTCCCAGTTTTTCTACCATATTCAAACCTTTTGTATTCATAGCATGATTCCCTCAGGCCTCAGTTAAATGCCTAGAAAATGCAAGCAGCTTTATTCATACTTAGGCAATAATGGTTGATGATGATAAGCAATTATTTCTTTTGCTTAACATTCTAATTCTAAGAATTATACTGTTTAAAACCCAGGGGTGACATTCAAACCACTAAACAATTGGTATGGTAAAATAAGTAATGTGTAAATTTACATGTATTTGAATATTATAGTATCAAGATCTATTTTTAAAAATTCCCTGCAATTTCCTACAGACAAATTACATACTGTAAGTTATAAGCATTTATTGAGTTCTAAATGCTGTAATATGGCCACTGCTTTAACCAATCATCAGAGTACTTTGTTCATTATGTATTATGATTTTTGTAAGGCTGTATTTGATATAATAGCTAGTATAGCCTTTGCCTAACCAAGATTTGACATACAAACAAACAAAAAGGAAGCAAACAATCACAGTAGCTACCTCCTTTATGTTGGAGGATCATGAAAGAACTCATGGATATCACTGGAATGGGGATACATGTTGCTGGGCTTCCACTGTTTGGGATTCTGATATGACTCTACATCTTCCAGTGCAGCATCCCCTACCTCATGCTCTGCTTTCTGATTTCTCTCAAAATAATATTATATTGGCAGAGGAATCTGAACAAGTAAAGTAAAGAATTGAAGAAGGGTGGTCAGTTAGGTTTCTATTACATCACAAGAGATTGCAACTGGGTAATTCAAAAGAAAGCTGGGACATATAATTCTGATTTCAAAGTCTACAGCTTTTGAAATACAGATGACACAAAAAAAAGTTGTAGGGGGTGGTATTAATTCCCTAATTGTTTCTTGATTGTGTCAATAAAGGAAGCAGAAGCTAATCACTGGGCAAAGGGGAAAAAGTGGGACTTCTGGGTCCCAGGAGTAAGAGAAGGACAGTAGAAAGAGGATTCCAAGAGACTTTGGAGCAGGCAGGTAGCTGCAGACCTGTAGGGCTCAGGGTATCCATAGTTTGTACCCTCCACTATAGGCAGAGGCCAAGGAGGATGGAAAGATTAGTTCAGGAAATTCCTCCCCCAGCCATTGAATTATCAGCAGAGACTCAAGGAAAGGCCATCCAGAGACTGCCATACCTGGGGATCCATCCCACATGCAGACACCAAACCCAGACACTATTGTGGATACCAAGAAGTTCTTGCTTACAGGTGCCTGATACAGCTATCTCCTGAGAGAGTCTGCCAAATCCTGACCAATACAGATGTGGATGCTCACAGCCAACCATCACACTGAGCACAGGGACCCCAAGGAGGATTTAGGGGAAGGACTGAAGGAGCTTAAGGGGCCTTATCTGGCATCAATGGGAAGGGAGGCTCTTCATCCTGGGAAGGCTTGATGCCCCAGTGTAGAGTAAGTCTAAGGTAGTAATCCAGGAGTGGGTAGGTGTGAGGGTGAAGCACCCTCACAGAAACATGGTAAAGGGCAGGGGGTGGGATAGGAGGTTTGCAGAGGGGAAACTGGGAAACGGGGTAACATTTGAAATGTAAATAAATAAAATATCCAGTTAAAAAGATAAATATCCCCAGTAAGACAAAAATAAATATTAAAATTTTCTAGTGTTTTCTAACTCTGGTGCTTGGAGGGCAGGAGGAGAAAGCTACCAGTCAGAGGATCATGAACAGTAGCTCCCCCAGCATTCTCTGGAAAGTTGTCAGCTGGTGGGTTAGCAAAGCTAGCTATGAAGGGTAGGGAGCTCCTGGGAAGGAGGTAGCATGAGCTGTTGTGATCCCAGAGATAAGCCAGCAGAGTGCGGACCCAGGTAATGGAGCACTGTGGTGTTTGTTTGTTTGTTTGTTTGTTTGTTTGTTTGTTTGTTTTTTATTATATGCAAAGTAAAGTGTTTCCAATGAGTAAGATACAGTAACACCAAAGTGAAGTAGCATTTGTTCAGGACATTTCAAGTTGAGTCAGATTATTAACAGAGTATTGACAAGTTTTCGGCCACCCTATTGGGCAGACTGTAGAAAAAAAATGACAAGTCAGTTGTTGGCTAGGATCACACTGTGACCAGAAGAGCTTAGTTATTTCTTCTTCTTCTTTTATATTAAATTCCAAAATCTTTATCATGATCTTGAAAATAGACTTAGGAGATAGTGAAGGTCAATGGGCCATTTTCTTCCTCCTCCTGGTATTGTCACAATGAGTTTAGTAAGTCTCTCTTCTCTGTTCCCCACTATCACAATGTAATTATCACAATGACAGTGGGTAGCTGAGCCCAACGGTATAGAATCAGCTGTACCAAAGACCTGTGTCCCTAATAATTCTAGTAGTAGTTTCTAGTTTCTAATTTTGTCCCCATACTCCTCTCTCAGATCTATGGGAAGTTGCTGACTGAATCTACCGCTATTTTATGGTTATTTATAAAATGGAAGTGATACTAATGTCTATTATATTGCCTTTAAAGACAATGTCTAACATAGTAAATAATTGTTACAATTCTTCAACCAGGAAATATGGTCATGGGATTTTATCTCATTTTCAAAACTGAGTATACTACGTTTCTTTCCCAATCTTTAGCCCTTATTTCTTAGTGCATTTCTTATACTGTAAGGGTTACATTAGTTATAAATCTAATCACAGCAGACTTATTCCTTGTAGAAAATATAGTTTTTACAGAAATTTTAAAAATTCAGCATACTACTCAGAGATTGAAATAATTTGCCCATGTGTGTCTCAGGACTAAACTTTTTATTTTTGCTGATTAACTTCACAACAAATAGATGAGTAATTTATTGTACTTACAAGGACATCTAAGTATTTTAAAACTATTTGTTATTATGTAAAAGATACTATTTACGTCTAAGTACAGCTTTTTGTTTTAACATAGTATTTAGGCATAGGTGCATTAAAGCAATATCAAGCCAACCTTGAGTTACAATGTTAGCTTTAATCTGACCTCAGACAGTTTGGCTACACAAGGGCAGCTCATGGGATATGAAACTTGTCCACTCAAAAGCTTTTAAGAATCACAACTCATCATTTCTTCTAGAATTGAATACTCTTTGCTTTCAGAACTCCCAGTGCATTGACTATGGCAACTGTCTATCCCTGTCAAAGAAGCTCATTTGGGGAAATAGAGGGCACTCTTTCAGGTACCATCATGATGCCTCACATCTCCTCATATTCTCTTAGAAGTAAAATCATGGCTGTCTACAATCATATGTCTTTCTCTCTGTGTGTCTTTGGTTTTGTCTCTGTCTTTGTTTATGTGTATCTCTCTCTGTCTCTGTCTCTCTGTCTCCCTCTCTTTCTCTCTCTAACCAAGTTAATTTATTTATTCCATTTACCACCCAATATCAGTCCTTCTTCACCCCTGAGTACTCCCTCACACATTTTGAGTCAGAGTCTTTGTGTGTTGGTGTCTGCCCTTATCTTTAAACTGGGAATCTTGCCTGGCTACAGGAAGTGGCCTCTTCAGGATCCATATACCCCACTGCTAGGGATCTTAGCTTGCTCTCTTAGAACCTCTGGATCTTCTCCCCATTCCCTGTTCCTCTTCTCTTTTGAGAAGAGGAAGCCTCCCTCTGGGTTTCAAACAACCCGCCCCCCC
>JADRCD010079575.1:0-15212 GCA_019843815.1 Montemys delectorum | reverse complement strand
TTTTTTTTTTTTTTTTTTTTATCCTCACTTCTGGGCTGGAGAACCTGTTGAGCAGGCTTGGTCAGTTGTTCTTATAAGAGTTGTCTTGTTCATGGTGTCTGTTCACAGCAGTAATACCCTAACTAAGACACCACACAACAATCTAGACACCAAGAAAAGTACTGCCCCCAAACAAGGAATACTAAGAAAACTGTGTATGTGTCTGGAATAGGATAGCTTCTTCCCACTCTGAGATGGAAAGTAGTTCTTACCATGGTGAAGAAGATTATGCACACAAATCTATAACTTAGCTCCTCAAGATGGTGCATGTGGATAGATTACAAGAAGATCCCATCATAGCTTTAGAATCTAGACTCCAAATCCACTTGATTTAAAGACTGAAGAGAACCAATGCTCAAGGATCTGTGAAGATGCTGCAGTAGCACTTAACAGGATGACTATTCTGGTTCTTTAGCTAAAGTTGGCTAGGGGATAAGGCCAGTGTCCTAGCTTTATTTTCCTTGTTATGACAAAATGCCTTGAAAATACAACTTAAGAAGTAAAGTATTTATTTATCTTGCAATTCTAAGTTACTGTCCATCATTGTGGATAAGTCAGGTAGCAGAATTTGAAGCAGTTAGTTACTTTGTATCCACAGTTGAGAGCAGAGAGTAATGAATTAATGAATGCATGCTGGTACTTAGTTCCCTTTCTCCATCTTTGAACAATTCAGGATCCCCTGACTAGAGAATGGTACCACCCACAGTGGGCCAGTTCTCCCACTTCAATCAACATAATCAATATCATCCCCCATAAGCATAATCACGTGATAACCTAACCTAGGCAATCCCTCATTGAGACTCTTTTCCATGGTGATTGTATCAAGGTAACAATTAAAACTATTACAAGTAACCAGAGGACTTCTTCAAAGATCTTTTGAGGATATAGCCAGGGCCTGGTCTTTTCTAGAAAGAGTCTCATGGTTTACAGATTTCACCTCAAACATTAGACTAGAACTCCTGCTATCTTCTTCTGAGAGCCAAGGAAAACCCTGAAACAATTGCTAATAGCAATTTCTCTTTTGGGTAGTTCTTGGGGTTTCATCTTTTTTTCCAGTATAATACCAGGAAATGGGGACATATATTGTGGACCTTCAGATCTTCTTCACTGTTTCAAGAAATGAGAACCTCAATATCCTGATTTTTAAAAAGTACTGTTTCTAACTCCTCCATTGGGGACACCGCACTCAGTGAGAAAGGACTGAAGGAGTTGAAGGGGTTTGCAACCCCATAAGAAGAACAACAATATCAACCAACCAGAACCCCCAGAGTTCCCAGGAAATAAGCCACCAACCAAATAGTACACATGGAGGGACCCATGGCTACAGCTGCATATGTAGCAGAGGATGGCCTTGTCAGGCATCAATGGGAGGAGAGGTCCTTGATCCTGTGAAGGCTCCATAGATGCCCCAGTGTAAGGGAATTGAGGGGAGCAGGAGTTGGGAGTAGGTGGGAACATCCTCATGGAAGCAGGGGGAGGGGGGATAAGATAGGGAGTTTCCATAAAGGGGGAACTGGGTAGGGGAATAACACTTGAAATGTAAAAATAAAATAAAATACAATAATAAATGAATTTTTAAAAATATTGGTTTTTTTTTTTTTACAAAAATATATGCTAGATGTAGGATATGAATTTATGAGTTGTTGGCCAGGGAGAACAGAGTCCTCCAAACAACATAGGCTCTTTCTTGGTTGCCCACCAGAACTAGATGATAAGACCCCATTGTTGAACACAAAATACATACTTTGATTGCATCTCATATAGAACTCAAGTAGGAACTAAGCTGGAAGCTTCTGTTCTGATGGTTGTCATGTCCTTGGAAGGTGCTCTAAAAGTTTTTGGAGGAGAAAATGGATCAATAGTCTTACTCAGACACTAGCCTACCTGCCAGGCATGATTTACCAACTAGTGCAATAGTAGCATGATTGCCTTGGGGCACTCTCTTTTTGGATTTGAGGCCAATCCACAGGAAGGAATTCATACCTGCTATTATAAACCTATTCAGAAACTCATGGCAGAGTACCATGACCTGTATGGCATTGGGAAGAACCTGACTCAGGTGATGAGAATTGAAAAAAAAAAAAAACAAAGAAAAAAAACAAAAACCTGACAGACCCATATACCAAAGAGTGGACCATGGCTGATGGAGACTCACCAGCTGCCTGAAAATCCAGTCCATTTATTATATACAGGTTAATGAGGAAGTGGGTTAGTTATTCTTGATAAGAGTTCTCTTTAGGATACAGTCCCCTGGAAGAAGGAAGCTGTGGTTGATATTTTCTGCACAATCTGTCAACTTCTGTACTCAGACCAAGAAAGCCCTTACCATTCCCCTGAGCCTGACCTGTAAGTCTTGCTACTTCCATGGGTCTCAGGTATTGGTGTTTTTGACATGGCTGTGCTCATATCAAAAATACACATTTATTTAGGACTTCATCTGCTCCACGCACAGGGGTAGATATAGGTCCCAGGGCAAGTGGATACTGTGGTTTTTCTAAATTGAAAAAAACATCAAACTGATGTGCCTGTTCATGAGCCCCAAAAGACTACCAAGGAGCCGATTCCGAGGCAATCACACTAGGGTCATTTTATTCAAGCTTGAGCTTGGGCTCACTACCAAACCTGACACAGCAGGACAGAAAGGTGAAGAAGCCCCAAGCCCAGTTTCAAGCAATTACTTATAGAGGTAGGCAAACAAGCAAAGGAGTTGCTAGCCTGGCACACATCTGATTGAGGAGCTATTAATGGGATTTGCCCTTTAAAATAATTGGCTGGTTCTGGGAGCAAAACCAAAAAATGAACTTCTGCTTTCCTCCCAATTGGTAGTTGTTAGGAAATGAAGTGCCAGGGGCAGGCTTGTAACCTGGAATCTGGTGCTAGACGCAGGCTTGTTGGGGAGTAGCTCTAGTTCAACATTAGGTCAGGTTCTGTCAGACGGAGTCTGAACCTGAGATCTGGTCTCTGAAATCCACCTCTTAAATGTTTGTGATTATACCCATAGATAAATGCTGCCCTTGGCCTTAATCCAAAAAGCAAAACAAACAAACAAACAAACAAACCCTCTCCAGTGAGTAGTGGCAAAAGCAGAGACTCATGGCTGCATAAGGTTCTAACAATAAGAGATGAATGAGTACTCAGTCCTAACAAAGACATTTATGTCATCTCCTTTTAGGGTCAAGGAACATTGTGAAAGATGGGACAAAAAATGCAAGAGCTAGAAAATAGGGAGAAATATCATGAGATGCCATCTTCTGCACAAGACTCAGTAGCTGCTAGTATATTATGTCTGCACAAAAATAAACACATCAAAAGTCAGGCATTAAAAGAGGAATGACTTAGAGGGTCCTACTCCTCACTACTGAATTATTTACTACTAATAGATTCATGGAAAGGAGGAGTCATTGCTTTTGATTGTCTCACCATGGCTTCAAGGGATAGTTTGAATCCAGTGGTCACACAAATGTCCCTAAACTCATGAATGTCGAAAAAGGACTAGTAAGACAGTGAGTAGGAGCTGGAAAGATGGCTCAGCAGTTAAGAGCACTGGCTGCTCTTCCAGAGGTCCTGAGTTCAATTCCCAGAAACCACATGGTGACTCACAACCATCTGTGATGGGAACCAATGCCCTCTTCTGGTGTGTCTGAAGAAAGCTAAAGTGTACTCATATAAATAAAAGAAATAAATCTTTTTTTTAAAAAAGAGAGTGAGTGGGTTGTTTCGGGTTGTTTCATAGGAATATGAGGGACATAAGGGAGAGAGTAACTAGATGCATTAAATGCATATATGAAATTGTCAAAGAGAAAACTTAATAAAGGGGTGTTCTTACCCACTTCACCTTCAGCATTTGTTTTGTTTCTATGTCTGCTTCCTCTCCATCTCTTCCTTCATGGTCTCACTTTGTTGCTTGGGCAACATGGGGAGGGAAGGGTCTATTTAGCTTATACTTCCTAATCATCATTGAGGGAAGCCAAGTCAGGAACTCATGGCAAGATCCTGGATGTGGGAACTGAAGTAGAAGCTATGAAGGAATGCTATTTAGGAGCTTGCTCTCCATGGCTTACTCAGCTTTCCAGAAATGGTTCTAGCTTCAGCCAGGTTGACAGCAACTACCACCACCAAGCAATAAAATAACAACAAGAACAACAAAAAGCTAACTAGTATATGTCTCGTGCTCTCCAAGACCAGAAAAGGATGTCAAAGCACCAAAAAAAAAAAAAAAAAAAAATCAACTTTTGGATGGTTTTGAGCTGGCCTATGAGTAGTGGGAACCAAAGTTGGTTTCTCTGGAAAAGCAGTAAGTTCTCTTAACCATGAAGACACCTCTCTAGTCCTTGACTTTATTGTTTGATTACCTGTTATCAAGTTTCCCTCTGGCTTTTTTTGTACATCATTAGTTTTGATTGGTCCTCTCCCTCACTCTTTCCTCTGCTTATCTTCTACTTCTCTATTCACTTAAACCTCTCTGCTTTTTTCCCTTCCCTTTTCATAACACATGTTCTACGACTACCCTCACCTTAAAGTCTCTGTTTCTCTACTTTCATGGCTCTCTTTCTAGTTTTACGGCCCTAAAGACACTCTCACTTAAACGCACACATACAAAAATTAGCAGCCAGTATCCTCACCTCAGAAATAATATGTGGGGTTGATCTTTCTGATCTTGAGTTACTTCAGTTATGATAAGTTTTTCCAGTTCCATTTTTTACTGATAATTTCATAATTTATTCCTTCACAGATTAATAAAATTCCATTTGGTATATATACCACATTTTAATTATCTATCAGTTCATGGGCATGTAGGTTGCTGATTCCATTTACTTGTTATAAATAGAAAAGTAATAAACATGAATGTGAAAGTACCTCTATTGTAGGGTTTAGAGAGACCTGTAGGGTTGGTAGTTATTAAGGCCTAGGTAACTGTTAACTGTCCAGCCTGCCATTTTGTGCTGTTAATAATATTATAAGGAAACTTTCTCATATGTCCTTTCTGATGTTACTAGGAAACTTTTTCATGCCCAATTTTATTACACATTCTGTTACATTCTGTGCTCTTGGAAACTACTCACAATAGAAGTCAATTCAAACTGTTCTGTATATTTAGCCACAATAAGCTTGAATCCTAAACAACTGTCAGGTAGCACTTTCTGCACCTATGTATGAGCTTTTATGGTTTTTGCTTTTATAAGCTGCCTCTGGGATAGGCCCCAATGTAAGAGAAACACCTGCACTAATATAAGAAGCTATTTAAAATAAGACTTCCATTTTAAGTGGGGGTCAAGCAAAGTTTAAGTTCTCAAGATCTCCATGGGAACTGACAACCTACTTGCCAGAAAGAGACATGTGCATGGGTAATTGACATCCTGATTTACAAATTAAGACATGAATATTAGGCAAGCCAAGTCCTCTGCCATAGTCAAATACTGTGGGGCAGTGAGCAGTTCTGACAGCCGGAGTCCAGCAGAGCAGAGCCACCTTGGAACTCCGGAGACCCACTGAGCATCTGCTCAGGAGGGATGGTAGAGGTTCGGTGAATTGCTCCTGAGACCAATGGCTCAGATTTCAACCCAGACCCCTCACAGCTGCCCCTGCAGGAGATGTGTGCTCTATCAGGCAGACACTGCCTCAAACTCCCAGCATTCTAGCTGGACCTTACACACAGTCATCTCACCACAAGCCAGGCATGCCATGCCCCATACAATAAAAGGGGCGGGTTGCCCCCTCCTCACTCTCTTATTCTCCTACTCCTCTCTTACTCTTACCCTTCCTCTCTAACTCTTACCCTCCTGCTCTTTCTCTTCTCTCTGCTCTTTGTTCTCTTCTCCGCCTTTCTCCCTCTTCTCCTTTCTCTCCTTCCTCTCCTTTCCTTCTCTCTACTCAACTAGCATATTTCTCCTTCTTACAATAAAACAACTCATTCATACATTGCCTCCTTTTTAATTAAGGTGCTGTGCAGCAAACAGGTCAGCCCCAAGGAGAGAGAGAGAGACCTGGGCCTCAGCAGCAGGCCCCCTGCCACCTGAGAGCGAGAGAGAGCCTCAGCAGGCCAGGCAGGTGGGCCGCAGCCCAGGCCCCCTGCTTTTTTGGACAACAAAATACCTCAACCAATGGGAATGAGATAAGTGTACAACAAAGACAAGTTCCTAAGGAAATCCCTTAATCCTAAATCCTGATTGGTTAAATAACTTGGCACAGATATTTATGGATGTCAGACTTCTAGAATCTTGACTCAGTGTCTCAGTTCAGCTCCTGAGTTGATCAATCCTGGGGCATATGCTCAATAAACTATCTCTGTCAGACTAAGATCAGTGTTCCTGTGATTTGTGAAGCAAATTCTTGACCCCAACATGTAGAATTGATTTACTTTCTCTTGTTGAGTTTTCTTAATTCTGTTTTGACAGTTAGAGAAAAAAGTACATAAAACTTTTGATGTGATTCTTAATCTATTAAAACATATTTTGGCTAATTATATCATGAATAAAGCATAATAAAGGGACTTAAAAGGTAGGTGCTTCGCCTGATTCCTGATTCCTGTCACTAGCCACAGCCCCCCATACATTTGTGGCCATCAGTCACCTAAGGACAATATCCCAAACCTCTCCACTTGTAGAAGACATAACCTGTGGTCTTGTAGGCTCAAGACAGATCTCCATTTTAATGAGGTACCTAAAGTCCTGGAGGGCTTAGCCAATAAGCTTTTCTTCCCAAACATTCTTCCTTGCAAAAGGTATTTAATCTCAGCCCCTCCCCCCCCCCGCCCCGAGAAGTAGGGTATGGCTTTACTCATCCACTTTCTGCCATGACAATAAATGCCTTAAAACCATGGACTGCCTCTTTTCATCACGATCTGCCTTGGGGAGCAATGGAACAGGTCTTTGCCTATAGAGCAGCTGTCTAATCTCCCATAGAAGGCCTCTCTGTGCTCCCAGCCAGGGCTGCCACCAAGCCCAAGCCTGCCACAGACAAGCCAATGACTCTCCACCATGGGACCAGCTAGAGCACCAACTTTTTCCCCCCTGGTCCCATTCTAGATCCAGCCTTGGGGCGGGAGGGGGACACGGGGAGGTCACCCTGTTCTCAGCTCTTCCGCAGCATCCAGTGATGCGTAGGTGTCTGAGAACCCAAGAACCAGATGGCCCCAGCCTCCTTGCAGGCCCGGGGACACTCAAACAGTTCCAGCTGTCCCACACCTCGCATTGTGCATCTCTACCCCCAGAGCGGTGTCCCAGGACTGCAGTGTCCCAGGGCTGTCCTATGGCCCAACACCCACCCGGTGACAGCATGGGGTAAGCATGGTCAACTTCCTGTGTCCTGTCTCCCTGACTGGCTGAGCCCTGTGGTGGAGCAGAAGTGAGACCCATAACCCTACATGTGTGTATGTGTGTATATTTTATAGAGAGAAGTGGGGAGGAAGGGAACTGATAGAAGGAAAGGAGACAGAATGTTGCAAGAATCTTTCTAGAATAAGCACTCTGACACCAATAAAAGAGGAAGAAACACTGGTGGACCAAAGCCAGGATAGCTCCTGAAAGGCTTTGGTATGGGTTCCAATTTGTGTTCTCATTTTATGCTCTAAAACCACAAGTTGGGGTAGGCAAGCAAGTAAGATTTTACAGAACAGTATGTGGCAGTCAGCAGGTTGTTACAAGCAACAGCTGATTGTTTCAGCTGTTTCTCCAGGTCATTTTGTTCCAGATAGCAAAGCAAAGTCATGCTTGGCAAATATGCAGTGCAAGTAGTGCTTTAAGTAACTCACTAAATACATCAGTATCTAATAATTTGTCTTTTATACTTTATTCTACTTCAAGAACGAGGTAATAGGAATTGAATAAAGTCAAAATATATATGACATATTTGAACAAAAGTATCATGAAATCCATCACTTTACACAAATATATATACATATTATATATATAGTATATATATATAGTTCTAGTATATATTTGAACAAAATTTTAATAGCTGATTAGAAAGCAAATCACTGGTTACAAAGGGTTATAGGGAAAAGAGGTAGGACACAAGATGTTTAGGTCAGGTAAACTACTCTGTATGGTATTAACTTATCACGAAGTATGTTTGATAATGTACATCTATCCCAAATCATATAATGTACAATAAATACCAAATGTTAAGTCAAAGCTAAATTACAGACTTTGAGTGATAACTATTTTAAAATGTAGGTTCGCCAACAGTAGCAAATGTGTATGTGGGGGGAGGGTGACATTAGAGAAGACTGTGCATGTGTGGGGCAGAAAATTTATGTCATATTTTTATACATTTCCATTTTGTTGTGAACCTAAAATGTCTCCAATGAAAATTGTTTAAAAAGAAAAGGAGGGAAGTGAGGGATGGCAGTGTTATGGACTAATAAAAATACTTAGTTTCACCCATAGTGAAAGAAATTAAACGTAAAGTAAGATTTCAATTCTCAGCTATCAGATTTAGATGTTGTGCTTACGATTGAGCATGCAAACCCACATAATTCTGTATAGATATTGTCTAATTGCCTGATTTTTATTCTGGACTTGTAGAATAGTGACCTTCTCTTGACACTATCACCAACACTTCTTAACCTAAATGAGATATCAAGGGCTGGGGAGATGGCTCAGCGGCTAAGAGCATTGGCTGCTCTTCCAGAGGTCCTGAGTTCAAGTCCCAGCAACCCCACGGTGACTCACAACCATCTATAGGGGGATCTAATGCCCTCTTCAGGAAGGCTGATATATACGCAGCAGAGCGCTCATATATTAAATAAATAAAATTGGAATAGGTGTGGCCTTGTTGGAGGAAGTGTGTCACTGTGAGGGTGGGCTTTAGATATCTCCTCCTATACTGAGGCTCCACCCATTGTTGAAGAGACACTCCTCTTACCCGCCTGGAAGTCAGTCTCTCCTGGTTGCCTTCAGATCAAGGCGTAGAACATTCAGCTCCCTCTCTAGCACCATGTCTGCCGCCTAGAGGCTGCCATGCTTCCTGTCATGATGATAATGGACTAGATCTCTGTAAGCTGTAAGCCAGCCCCAATTAAATGTTGTACCTTATATGAGTTGCCTTGAATTAAATTTAAACAACAACAACTGTGGGGGGGGGGTGGCGCACGCCTTTAATCCCAGCACTTGGGAGGCAGAGGCAGGCAGATTTCTGAGTTGGAAGCCAGCCTGGTCTACAGAGTGAGTTCGAGGACAGCCACGGCTATATAGAGAAACCTTGTCTCGAAAAAACAAAAACAAAAACAAAACAAGAGATTTATAATAAAGCCAGGTGGTGGTGGCACACACCTTTAATCCTAGCACTTGGGGAGGCAGAGGCAGGTGGATTTCTGAGTTCAAGGCCAGCCTGGTCTACAGAGTGAGTTCCAGGACAGCCAGTACTACACAGAGAAACCCTGTCTCGGAAAAAAGAAAAAAAAAAAACATTAAAAAGTAAGAGTTGCCTTGATCGTGGATACTCTACCTCCAAAGCCATTTTTGTAGCTTGCTGCCATCATGAGATGTGGCTCACAACCATCCATAATGGGATCTGACACCCTCTTCTGGTGTATCTGAAGACAGTTACAGTGTACTTATTTATAATAATAAATAAAACTTTGGGCCAGAGTAAGCAGGGACTGAGAGAGCAGGGTGGACCTGAGTGAGCAGGGCAGACCGGAGTGAGTGGGGTTGACTGGAGTGAGCAGAGGTCCTAAAACAGTCATTTCCCAACAACCAGGTGAGTCTTACAACTATCTGTACAGCTACATTGTGTACTCATATACATAAAATAAATAAATAAATCTTTAAAAAAAGAAAAACGAGAGTGAGTGTTTGAGAAAGAGGACACTGTGTGTGTGTGTGTGTGTGTAAGTATACTGATTAGATAGAAACTATTTCTACTAAAACTGCTATTTAAATACAAAGATACAGGTTTTAAAATATTTAAAAATAACTGTACTGATTGGTATCAGCCTTCATGACCATTAAAATCTCCCTGATCTGTCTATGGGATCTTTCTTACTTTGAATTTCTACACAAAATCCAGCAGCTGAAGGGTTAGGTTAATGCTTGTAACAATCAAGGCTTTTAGGACTGTGCTCTAGAAATGCAGCCACCAAAGTTTGTGGCTTGTCAGAAGCTGCTAGTTGCTAAGTATTTTAAAAATTAACTTTGTGTATACTTCCCTTCTGTTAGCATCACCGAGTGCCTGCACCTGTAGATAGGCAGGACCACAGATCTGTTACCATGGCAATGCCCACCCCTATTCCCAAGAACCCCTAGGGCTACCCAATTCCACCTGGGCAGAACATACGTCATCACTCAAATAAAAAGGAGAAACCATCCTCTCTCCTCCCTTTTTATTAAAGTGATGACGTTCATTCCCATCCAGAGTAGCCCCTATATCTGGAGATTCGAGGTTCAAGAAACTCCCACGAATAACAAACAGTCTTTCCAAATAGGGTCGGGAAACTGCTCCATAGCCGGATGCCAGAAACCAATCCAAATTGCCTTTATCCCAGTATCTGTAATCCCATCTAAATATTATGATCTCTATACTTGCTTTCTCTTTGACCAGACAGAAGATTACTATAGAAAATGGCCTGATGAATATGGGAGCTGTCCATATTGGTCTTGTCAAATACATATGCTAGGATCACGGATCAATCATTTCTTCTATCAGCATCACAAGACACTCTTTTTCCACATCCAAGACCCGTGGGATTCCAGGTGGGAGACAGGAGTCTTCGGTAAGCTCTATTGTAAAAATCAGCCCGGGGGCCCAGTAAGTACCATCCATATTCAAAGAAAATATGTCTCAATTGCCCAAACCCTAGACATCAGAAAGGTAGGGGAGATAATCAAACACTCCTCTGAAGTCCTTACTTCTTTAACATCACCCCTCATAAATGGCACTAACTTATCATTTCGCCTTTTACTTCAGACCTTAACCGCAGCATACCAACTCCTCAACGTGACCAGACCTGGACGCTTTAAGGAGTGCTGGTTATGTGTACCCCCTGGAACTAACTCACAATTGTCACTTACAGCATCTCCAGTGATACTGCCAAGTAACGTTACCTCACCCTTTGTCAGCTGCCCTGGCTCCAGTGTCACCATGACTCCATACCTCGCCTCTGTCCCTCTCTTTGGCGTGGCAACCTGCTTTAAGGCCTCTGGGACCCATTCAGTAGGAATGCTGAGCTCCCTAGACTGCAATAGGACCATAACCCTTGATATATCATCTCTGCCACAATGCCCTGCAATCCAAAACACGTCAATTCTTTGTGGCACTCAGGCATATCATCGCCTACCTGACAGCTGATCAGGAGTTTGCACATTAGTGCTTCTTTTCCCTGAACTGGGAGTAATCCAGGGAAATGAGCCCCTGCCAATCCCAGTTATAGATATGATAGCTGCCCAACATAAGAGGGCAGTCCAAGTTGTACCCCTCTTGGTCGCTACAGGAATAGCCATAGGTGTTGGTACTGGAGTTGCAGGGATAACAACGTCCATGATCCAATATAATACATTCACTTCCCAGTTCCAAAGTGATTTTCAAAAAATGTCTGAAACTGTGCTTACTATTCAAAAACAGATTGATTCTTTGGCAGCCGTGGTGCTTCAAAACAGACAAGGACTAGATATCCTGACAGCTAAAGAAGGTGGTCTTTGCCTGTTCCTCCAAGAAGAATGCTGCTTCTATGTCAACCAATCCGGGATAGTACGAAATAAAATCCAGGAGCTACAGTCAGACATAAAAAATTTCAGAGACCTCGAGACCTCCAGTTCTGAGATTTTCGAAAACCCCATATGGAAGTGGATACTCCCGTTTGTAACTCCTGTCCTAGTCATCTTCCTGGTGTTATTATTTGCTCCCTGCCTCATCAATCTTGTTTCTACATTTCTTCAACGACAAATACAAAAAATTTCTAACCAAACTATCAATCAGCTTATGTTACAGGACTACCAGCCGCTGCCCACAGACGAGCCACTGTCCATAAAGAGAACTGATGCAAACGTCTACCAAGTGGATCCCGATGGTGAAAGCCAGCTACTACCATTGACAACGCCCCTAGACAGCAGGAAGTAGCTTAAGAGATACGACGCCCTCGTCCCCTTTTCACCATCGGTCTCCCCTTCTCTTTTTCTTTCCTTCTCTTTATAATATCAAAAAGGGAGGTATGTTAGCATCCAAAGGTTGTAATGACTCATGGGCGGGTCTCAGAGACCTGTTGCTAAGCAACAGCCACCATATTCCCAGAATCCATTGGAATCGCCTTCAGCCTTTCCTCGGCTGTACACGTCAGCAATGATATAAATAGGAGGAGCATTCTTTTCTCTCTCTCTCTCTCTCTCCCCTCTGTCTCTTTCCGCGCTACTGCCCCCTCTCCTTCTCTTAATTAAACCTCTTTACATGGAACTGTTTGGACCCAAAGTGTGGTGCTTTCTGACGAGATCAAAGCGGCCGTTCCTAACAACATCAACCAATAGAGTTCTTATAAATTAGCCTAACCCTAATAAAACATTCCAATATATGATCCAACTTTTATAACCACATGTTAAAACTTTGTTTCCTTTGGTTGCCTTTTAATTATGAACTTAAAGTGTTTCTCATGATAAATCTATTCTTAGAGCTATCATAGTTACAAATATAGGTTTCCTATGGTTATTTCTCATGCTAAATATATGATCAACTATCATATTCACAAGGTAGTCAATTCTTTGAGTTTCCTTTAATTGTCTTCTAAATGTAATATATTAAGTCTCCTGAATGGAAGGAAAAAGCCCTTCTTGCTCCTTCTGCTCCACAAAAGGTATTTTGTCTTCCCTAAGCTCATCTTAAGTACTGTTCATGTTGTTAACAAATATATCTCTTTTGTAAAGTTATAAGCTACAGAAAACTCATTCAGATATACCTCAGGAACCAGGGAGTAGACAGCCCAGAGTCCCAAGATAGAATCAAATATGACTGAAAAATAATAAATGAAATGTAACTAATAATAGTAAGCTGTACTCACAGATGGGTGCCTAGCACAACTGTCATCAGAGAGGCTTCCTCCAACCACTGATGGAAGCAGATGCAGAGATCCACAGCTGACTCCATTTTTTGATACATTACCACTGAGGGCTCCAAATCAATCCTCTCTTCTTCCTCTGAACAACATGTTAGTAAGAAAGCACTGGAGGGCCCTCTGGTGGCAAGCAAGAGAAATTCAAAGCAAGCAAGCCTGGACCACAGCATTAACCTTTCTCACCTTTGTTGCAACCTTTAAGCTTAATAAAAGTCAAAAAGTTGACCTTATTCAAGCTTCTTAAACTTTCTTGTGGCTGTTTCTGTTCTCCCCATGAGGCCTAAGTGTATAACAATCTCTCCAAAACCTCACGGTGCATGTGAGGCATCTTCTATCTGCTTTGTGTTGTTAGGATTTTCCAACTTGCAAGAATACTCTCTACATTCAAGAATATGATACCCTTTAAATTTTCATAATAAATGTGATTAAAATTATGAATCATGAAAAAAACATGAAAGTATACATACCAAGCTAACAAAGGCCTGATTGGCTGTCAATAGAGGATAAATTGAGCTTTATATTTTTTATTATGTATTTTCTTTATTTACATTTCAAATGTTTGCCCCTTTCCTGGTTTCCCCTCTGAAAAAAAATCTTATTCCTTACCCCCAACCCCTGCTCACCAACCCACCCTCTCCTGCTTCCTGGCTCTGGTATTTCCCTACACTGGAGCATAGAGTCTTCACAAGATCAAGGACCTTTCCTCCCATTGATGACCAACTAAGACATCCTCTGCTACATATGCAACTGGAGCCATGAGTCCTACCATTGAGTACTCTTTGGTTGGCAGTTTAGTACCTGGGAGCTCTGGGGGGACTGGCTAGTTCAGGTTTTTGTTCCTCCTTTGGGGATGCAAACCCTTCAGCTCCTTGAGTCCTTGTTCTACCTTCTTCATTGGAGACCCTGTGCTCAGTCCAATGAACGGCTGTGAACACCCACTCTGTATTAGTTGGGCAGTGGCAGAGCCTCTCAGGAGTCAGTTATATCAGTCTCGTGTCAGCCTGCACTTGCTGACATCCACAATAGTGTCTGTGTTTGTTGATTGTATATGGGATGGATCCCCAGATGTGGCAGTCTTTGGATTGTCCTTCCTTCAGTCTCTTCTCCACACTTTGTCTCTGTAACTCCTTCCACAGATATTTGTTCCCCTTTCTAAGAATCACAAAAGTATCCACACTTTGGTCTTCCTTCTTCTTGAGTTTCATGTGATTTGTAGGTTGTATCTTGGGTATTCTGAGCTTCTAGGCTAATATCCTGACAACAAAATGTCAGCTCCTGTTTATGTACCCACTCTGATAGTCTATGTCTTTTTATTAGGGAATTGAGTCCTTTGATATTAATAGATATTAAGGAAAAGTAATTGTTGCTTCCTGTTTTGTTGTTGTTATTGTTGTTATTTGAGTTGGAATTCTGTTCATATGGCTATCTTCTTTTAGTTTTGTTGAAAGATCACTTTCTTGCTTTTTCTAGGATGTAGCTCACCTCCTTGTGTTGGAGTTTTCCATTTATTATCCTTTGACGGGCTGCATTTATGGAAAGATATTGTGTAAATTTGGTTTTGACATAGAATATCTTAATTTCTCCATCTATGGTAATTGAGAGTTTTGCTGGGTATAGTAGCCTGGGCTTGCGTTTGTGTTCTCTTAGGGTCTGCATGACATCAGCCCAGGATCTTCTGACTTTCATAGTCTCTTGCAAGAAGTCTGGTGTAACTCTGATAGGTCTGCCTTTATATGTTACTTGACCTTTTTCCATCACTGCTTTAATATTCTTTCTTTGTTTTGTGCATTTGATGTTTTGACTATTATGTGGCAGGAGGAATTTCTTTTCTGGTCCAGTCTATTTGGAGTTCTGTAGGCTTCTTGTATGTTCATAGGCATCTCTTTCTTTAGGTTAGAGAAGTTTTCTTCTATAATTTTGTTGAAGATATTTACTGGCCCTTTAAGTTGGAAGTCTTCACTCTCTTCTATACCTATTATCCTTAGGATTGGATGTCTCATTGTGTCCTGAATTTCCTGGATGTTCTGAGTTAGGAGCTTTTTGCATTTTGCATTTTCTTTCATTGTTGTGTCAATGTTTTCTATGCTATCTTCTGCCCCTGAGATTCTCTCTTCTCTCTCTTTATTCTGTTGGT
>JADRCD010079562.1:0-11238 GCA_019843815.1 Montemys delectorum | reverse complement strand
TGGTGCCCTGAGTAGACCTTGGGTGCAAACTCTGCAGAGAGTCCCACAATACCCAGAGGAAGCTCTACTTCCAGGCGCTCTAATAGGCCCAGGATCACAGGATCCCAGAATCACAGGATCACAGAAACAGCTTGACTCTGAGGAGTTCTAACACAACCAGGATAACAGGAAGGACAGGCTCCAGTCAGATTTAGCCAGGGCAGGTAGCACTAGAAATAACCAGATGGCACGGGGCAAGCATAAGAAAATAAACAACACAAACCAAGGTTACTTGGCATCATTAGAACCCAATTCTCCCACCATAGCAAGTCCTGGACACACCATCACACCAGAAAAACAAGACTAAGATCTAAAATCACTTCTCATGATGATGATAGAGGACTTTAAGAAGGACATAAATAACTCCCTCAAAGAAATACAGGAGAACACAGGTAAACAGCTAGAAGCCCTTAAAGAGGAAACAGAAAAATCCCTTAAAGAATTACAGGAAAATACAATCAAACAGGTGAAGGAAATGAACAAAACCATCCAGGATCTAAAAATGGAAATAGAAACGATAAAGAAAACAGAAAGAGAGACAACACTGGTGATACAAAACCTAGGAAAGAGATCAGGAGTCATAGATGGAAGCATCACCAACAGAATACAAGAGATAGAAGAGAGAATCTCAGGGGCAGAAGATACCATAGAAAACATTGACACAACAGTCAGAGAAAATGCAAAAAGCAAAAAGGTTGTAACCCAAAACAACCAGAAAATCCGGGACACAGTGAGAAGACTAAACCTAAGGATAATAGGTATAGAAGAGAGTGAAGACTCCCACCTTAAAAGGCCAGTAAATATCTTCAACAAAATTATAGAAGAAAACTTCCTCCCCTGCAGATTGAGAGATCTCTGTAACAATCCCAGTCTGTGGCACCTAACCTAAAGAAAGAGCTGCCCATGAACATACAAGAAGCCTAGAGAACTCCAAATAGATTGGACCAGAAAAGAAATTCCTCCTGTCACATAATAATCAAAACATCAAATGCACTAAACAAAAAAAGAATTTTAAAAACAGTAAGGGAAAAAGGTCAAGTAACATATAAAGGCAGACCTATCAGAATTACACCAGACTTCTCACCAGAGACTATGAAAGCTAGAAGATCCTGGGCAGATGTCATACAGACGCTAAAAGAACACAAATGTCAGCCTAGGCTACTATACTTAGCAAAACTCTCAATTACTATAGACGGAGAAAACAAGATATTCCATGACAAAACCAAATTTACTCAATATGTTTCCACAAATCCAGCCCTACAAAGGATAGTAGATGGAACACCAACATAAGGAGCAAAACTACACCCCAGAAGAAGCAAGAAAGTAATCTTTCAACAAATCCACACAAACCTAATTCCACCTCTAACAACAAAAATAACAGGAAGTAACAATTACTTTTTCTTAATCTCTTAATATGAAAATTAATATTACCAACATATCCTAATCGATTGAAATTCAAAAATATGAGGAATTACAAATTTGTTGGCTGTCATCCAGTGGTCTTTCTAATTTGGTAATTGGAGAAATAGGTCCAATATTGTACAATCCATACACATTTTCTGCTTGTTTGTACATGATAGTGTCTTGCTAAGTACCACAGAATGGTCTTAAAATCTTGCTTCTCCTATCTCAGCCTCTCTATTAGTAGGATTCGATGTTTTTACACTATACTATGGTTTTCAGAACAGCTTACATATTTCAAAATTATTTATACAGCCAAAACAAACATAGACAATTAATTTGAGAGGTGGCATATAAGAGAACAAAAAGAGTGAGACTGAATGCTTTGCTTGATGTTTGTAACTATTGTATCAAGTTTGAAGAAGAGGACTTTATAAGTTACTCTTTCTCTGAGATTATGCTTTTCAAAATCATCACAGCCAATGAACCAGATTCTTACCCTTACCTAATGTCTGTGCCACCCTCCAAGCAGAACCATTGTTCACTGAAACAGTTGGTGAATGACTTCATGGATAGACCATCTTAATACACACAACATTTCTTAAATGAATGTAACCTGTTCCCTGTGGCTGAGAATGAAGACAATCACTCAAGTCAAATAGCTTTGACCATAGTAGGAAATCTGTATCCAAAAATTGTGCCTACAATTCACTCCTTGGCGCAGCAGAACTGTCAACTCTTAGCTTAGTTACTATAGAGGTAAAATCCTTTGGTGATGTGAGGGTCATTGAAGTACAGCCTTATTACAATGAAATCCAATGTCTAAAAATTGTTGTTATTTTGGGCTTGTACCACAGTAAGAGCCAAGATTTTAAGCTCTACTAAAAACAAAACAAACAAACAAACAAAAGAACTTCATCTATTTATGTTCATTTAAAAAAAACTAGCAGTGATATATAATTTTAAAATATGCAGTTAATATGTTTGGAGTTATTTAAATTTATATTGAGAAAAACATATGTATTTTCAGTATTGCTGTAGACAAGCACGTAAATAAGGCTGTTCAATTGATGGTTGTTTTATGTCAAACAACCTTTATAATACTGATTTTTATTGTTACAATATTTTATAAAATTTAAAGAATATGACAAAATTAAAAAAGTGAAAGATACTGTAGGTATTGAAGGGGGGTCTCTGGGAGGAGTTGGAGTACAAAAGGGAAAGAAGAGTGTGATGTAATTCTATTTACTTTAAAATAGGTTTTTAAATGTTAGCAAATTCAGATAAATTGAAAATATGTATCTTTTCTCATCATAATGCAATAAAACTTAAATCAATAAATTAAAAAAAAATTACAGGGCCAAAAATGGAAAAATCTGGTTTAGAATATAATAAATTTTTAATTGCATACAGCATAAAAGCACATATTCTACAGGAAGGAAGGGATGGGAAGCCACACTTCCTTTGTGCCAGGTACTGTCTTATTTCCTCTTATGCTCACAACAGCCAAATGGAATGAGAATGGCTTTTGTCTATGTCATAAATAAGATCAGCAAGGCTTACCAATGAAAATTATCTCACCCAATGTGGCTGAGTGCAAAGTTTGAGATTAGTCCCTTTGATCCCACCACCCCATGTTGCCATCTTTGAGTTCATCAAGATGCATATGCATGAGCACATTTACTTCCATGAATTGATCCCAACAACTGTTACTTCATTCTGGAAATCTCTTCAAGGTTCCCATTGGCTTATAGCACAAGGAATACCCTGTTCAGTATGTGAGGGGAGACAATTCAGGGAGATGTGGGCAGCCTCTCTCTAGATTGTATTCTGAAAGATATCATTTTAGCCAGTTCCTTCAAAACATACCTAGAAAGCATATTTTAACACCTAAATACATCTGTCCCCAACCTTCAGAACCTCTTCCTCCTCTCTAGAGCCATTTTTGATAATCACCTGTGCCTTCTAATACTATTCCCTAACAAATATTTTGAATTTTGGCTGATATTTTTTTCTTTCTGTAATGTTCTTACTCTTTTTATACCCATTTTCTCCCCATGCAGTATTCATGTGGCTAGTGTTGTCTAGCTTGTCCTGCAGGGCAGAACTACTGCAAAATATTAAATATACATAGTGAAAAAGATATAGTTTTAGTTAGACATTGTGACACACATGTTGAGGCAAAAGAACCCACCACAAGTTCTGAGCCAACCTGGTGTATACATGGCAGGACTCTTTCTCAAGCCCACCTTGCATAAAAAGATAGTTCTAGAAGGCACAGACAGCCTAGCAAAGTGGAAGGCTATCTTTCTCCTTGTAACATTCAACCTAGTGCTGAGATAGTTGGGGACCCTTGGCCAGTATGCATGACTTTGAAGTTGGATGTGTCTGTCTCTCCTCTAACAAGAGTTGGTTCTGCCATGGGCTTTGAAAACAGAAGGCAATATTGTTTAATTACATGATAGAGGAGGTATAAAACTGTTTTCTTTGGATCCTTTTATTTCTGCTCTGGGAAAGAACCCAGAAAAGTCTAGTTAACACAAGTTATCAATCAGGCTCGGTGGGCAGGAGCAGGCTATTAGGAGATGTGCCTTGATTCTTTGGTTCATTTTGCCCATAGAGACAAAGAAGAAAAATAACCTTACAAAACACTGGTGTTAAGGTATTTTATTCCCAATGTGATTCTTTGTAAGTGTTTCAGAATGTACTCCAGGTCAAGATGACACAGGGCCTTCAGTCTTCCCTGATCCTCCTCTCTGCCCGTGCTTCTGGAGGACCGGAATCCTGTTCCAGGAGGGATCACGGTGGTGTCTCTCCATTTGGAGTGCTTCCTGGTTGTCATCATTCAGCCTGGACTCGAAGGATAAACACCATCAGCATCACATGGCACATGCACTTCTGAATTGCACTGCACTTGTGAACCCAGCTGACGCCTTCGTGTGTCATGTTAAATCATGTCCCAGAGTTTCTTGGATTCAAGAGACAGTGACTGGGCCAGAGGGAGCCGCCACAGTTCTTCCTGCCCATTCTCTCTCACCCTCTAATTATTTTTTCTGATGGTTCCTTGGTGCAATCAGCTATTCATCACACAGAGCCTCTTCTTGAGTCTTTTCTCTTTCCAAGTTTACACATCCATGGCTCTCTAAGGGAAAGATCTGAAGAATTGGCTGTCTCTGTACCCAAGAGAATGACGGGGTTGTGTGCAATGACAGGCTGTGTAATATGTGCAGGGATGATTCTGTGCCAGGCCACCTGTGTACACTTCCTCCAGAAGTGGTGCCGATGATGATGAGCCAGGGAAGAGGTCTGAATCATGTGAAGCTCTCTGCACCCAGCCAGCTCTGGAAATTCAAGTGGCTCATCCAATACCACAAGCCCTGGCAGGGGCTGCAGGGATGAAAAGGGGCAGGGTGGGTTGTAATGAAGGGTGTATGCCAAAGGAGAAGGAAACCCAGAGGGGGCCCCTCCTAAGAGTCAGTGAGGGAGCCTGGAAAGGACCTTAGACTTCATCTTGCTCTGGTGCAGGCTTCTGAATAATTCAGTAAGAATTACTTGGGCAAAAAAACGCAGGCAGTATTCAATGCTCCACTTTTTTTGCCTACCACGGTGAGTGACTGTAACTGTTATATAAAACTTACTGTGGGCTAAATATACCCATAACATCTCAGTTGTCCACAAATGGGAGAGGAGGGAAACATCCTTTTCTGGTCCCGGAGGATGGGGAAGTGACTCGCCCTGGATCATGGAGTGCTGGCTTAGGCAACTTGTGACATGAACCTGGGCCCCCTGCTTCCAGAACCTGGAAGGTCATTCTCCTAGGAGAACAGCCCTGACCTTGGGGTCTGGTCTTTGCCTGAGGTGACATGAAAAACTTGGTGTCAGGCAAAGCAAAGATGTGGTCTGCAAAGTTTGCTGCCTCCCTCAGAGACATGCAGTAGTCAGAAGGAGACTTACCAGAGTCCTTGCTAAGACCCGTCTTGCTGTGAGGCAGGTGCACACCTTCGTGACATTGCTGTCTGCTGTCAACATTGGTTCAAGTTCTCCAGCTCAGTTTTCACAGCGGAACCCAGATTTATTAGCAGGGAGTAAAGTGTGGCAACACCTGTCCACGGGTTTCACATGACCTGGTAACAGAAGCAGGGAACTCCTGCGGGGAGGGGGTGTGATTACCACCTTCTGCATGGACACACGGATGCTTGGCTCCTCAGTCCAGCCACTGTGTCTGTGAGCACCCTGCTGGAGCTGCCTTTGTGAGAAGCTGTGGGCTGTGCTGTGCACCTGTGTAGCTGAGAAAAGAATGTGGGTCATGGAGATGGAGGAAAAGGCATTGGAAGGGATGCAAATGCAATCACCCTTTGTTTGCAGTAAAAGAGGCACACGCAGCCTATCTGAAAGAAAACTGACAGAACAGAAACCCACCAGCTTTTACTCGGCCCATGCCCTTTAATCCTGTGGCTTCATGGGCCCAATGAAATAACAGGCTGAGTTTTTCTCCCCATCAGCCACAAGCTTCATGGGCCCTTCAGCTTTCTCTCTCCCTCTGCCTTTAACCGTTTGAACATTGCTCTTTTCCTGTGTGAATCAGAAGTCCCAGGCCCTGTGTGTTAAACCCTTCCACACTAAGGACACCCCTCTGGTTCCAAAGGGAGAGTACATCACATAGAGAAACCATAATAGCTGGAGTTAGCTGTGGATGTGGAAGGCCAGCATCCAGATTCCTCTCAGGAAATGAAAAAAGAAAAGCAAGAAACCAAACGTGTTTGTGACCATAACATGTTCGTGACTGTAACATGTCTATGGTGGTGGTGACCCTGTGCACACTGCCTTCTGGGAGATTCTCTCAAGACTTTGGGTAAGAGCAGACAAGGGTTGGACCAGGGCCTGAATTGTGAATGGTTGACATCTGCTTTTATTTCTCCATCTGACCAGAATAAAAGATGTAGCTCAGAAGGTTGCCCAGTGTCCCAGCCAAGAACTATAAGAAGGAAACTTTCAGGCTGGAGAGATGGCTCAGAGGTTAAGAGCACTGACTGCTTTTACGAAGGTCCTGAGTTCAAATCCCGGCAACCACATGGTGGCTCACAATCATCCATACTGAGATCTTATTCCCTCTTCTGGAGTGGCTGATGACAGCTACAGTGTACTTACATATAATAAAGTAAATAAACCTTTTTTTTTAAAAAAGGAAACTTTCCTACCCATAAATATCCCCTTGCCAACAAAGCCTGCTGCTGTTTATCTCGGAGGACCCGTGGCTTCCTGGAACCTTTTCCACACCTTTTGTTAACCTCTACCTCCGCCAGTCCTGAGCTCAGTCCCTTTTGTGCATGTGAGCACACCTGTGTCATCCCCACAGCCTTTTCTAACTGTCCCTTAGGTTGGCTCAGTCTGTTATGGGCAACATGGCCACTAAGCCAGTGGCAGCTGGGGATCAAGGAGGCTGAACTCAGGGAAAGACAAGCTTCATCGATACAAGGCTCTCTAAACTCAAGGGTTACAGGGAAAGATAAAAATTGTCTCTACACAGTCTAGGTGCCTCCTTTTCCCCGTGAGCAATTTGACTTTGAAAGCAAATTATAAACCGTTTGTGACAGCTGTATCCATCCTGAGACCTGTTTTCTTATATGCATGCTGATGTCCCTAGACTGTTGCAGAGAGGAGGCCAACTACCCCAGTTTGCCTGGGATTTCCCCATCCTGAGAAATGTCCCAGCCCCAGGTAGACAGGACGGAGAGCATCCTTTGACTGTTTCCCTCTCTGTGTGAGTAACTCACTGGGAAGGTGTGTTTTGGAGCAGGCCTAGCCCCCACTGTAGAGTGCGTGCTTGGGATGCCGTCAGCCTGCTACCTAACCTTAGGTCAGTCAATTACCATTCCTGTTTCAAGTCTCTTTCCCACCTGTGTAGTGGGAATAAGAACCATTTGCCCAATGCCTAGGATACTATGAGAATTAAATTACATAGTAGTTGCAAAATAATTCGGCTTCATTGAACTTGCCCCCACCACCCGATCTGAGGAGAAGGGCTCTACAATTCTTAATGGCCTTCACCTTCAGGTCAAGCTACCTTGGGGCCAATGCAATTATTTATGGCTCTCTTCTAGTTTATGACGATGTAAGGACTTTGCCAGGAGGCCAAGGAGATGCTAAAGCAACCCTGGCACCTAATAGCCACTTCCACTCAGTAAGGACACTCTGGGAGTCCAGGGACACCAACAGGGGAGAGAAATGGAGCTCTGGGTAGCAGAAAATTTATTACAATTATGAGAGCTGTGGGTCTGTGACTCTCTACTCTGTTCATTTACTTGGCCTTGAACCTGAGATGTTTTGGGCGGAGAACACACTGAGATATAGATCCCCATTCTCTCTTTCTCCTTCTCTCTCTTCACACACACACACACACACACACACACACAATTATATAAAGGCACTAATATAACTGAACCATCTCTGGTCCACCTTGGGTTCCCATCTTGGGCACACCTGTTGGTGTCTCGGATGTTCACAAGCGCATTTTCCATCCTTAGCTGAATCCTGCTGGTTCCTGCCTTGGGGCCCTGTGCTATCTCTTCCTTCAGAAACATTCTTCTTCCAGATCTTTCCATGATTGCCTTTGATTCTAATTTCAGCTAAAACTCCTCAATGGAGAGGCCGTGTCAGGTTCCCCCCTCTTAGTAACTCCCCGTCTTTTCCCAAAAAGTTTCAGTCATCTAACTACTTCTTGTGTAGTGATAATTCGATTGTTTTCTGACATCTTTTGTGATGTAGATTAAGACACTACCGCAAAGGGCTTAGTGGGACTTCAAAGCCAAGCAGGATGTTTGGATAATTCTTCATAAATATTCCAAGTTAATATCCACAACGGCTGTCGCAAGCTTGTTCATGTGGGTGGGGGTTCAAGGCTTCTCCCAGTCTGTAGCTCTGCCTCTAGAAGTCTTTTTATTTTGGTCAGTTAGCTAGTAAAGGACACAACACAGGTCAAGAAGTGTGAGGTGTGCAGATATCATGGGGTGAACAGCAAAGCTAAAGACTATGAAAATGAACACAGAGCTGGGGAGGGAAGGGACTTGAGGAGGGGTGAGGAACAGCAGCGTAGGGGGAGGAGCCCTGTGGACGGAGACAGAAGCCTGACAGGTTGGAGGAGCTGGAGACTGAGGCTGTGTGCTCACAGGCTGGTGACTGGTGACATCCCAGAGACCACAGCCTTGCGCTCCTCCCTGGTTTTCGTCTTTGTGCCTCTTCCCGGCTCTGTTTCACATCTGTTTCTCCACAGTGCCCTGATCCTGTTCCAACCCCACTGTGGCTAAACCAACTTAACTTTCCATCCACTGAATAGAATCTTCTCGATTTGCCTCTTTCTTTAAATGATCTCTGCCATGCTCCTGGCCACAAAATCCTGTAAGGATCATAGCACATTCAAATGAATCTCTGCTTAAATTTGTTTCTATTTAATACGATTTAAGTATAAGCAAATGGAAGCCCATAGCATAACATTACTGCCCAGGCTATCTTAAGGGCACCATTCTGTCATGTTAGATACGTTCACATTGGTGTGCAGCTAACCTCTGAGGCTTCTGAGTTTACATCTCTGTACCCATCACCCTCACCCACACTCTGCACAGAGTATTTCCATGACCCCAGCCATTTGGGTCAAGTCTAAGAATGGAGATTGAGCTTGTCTGTTTGTCCCCAGGTCTTACTTATGATGTACCAATAAGCCAAAAGAGGTACAGACAGATGACTCCTCACTTCTCCCACATGCTGCTCAATGGTGATTACTTGTTCTGTGTCTAGCACTTTAGGCAGTTTCGTTCTGCTTCTCAAAACAGCCGCTGGCGACATATGCTTATTATGCTAGTGGACAGAGGCCCAGGGAGGCAGCCTAGAAGAGGCAGCCAGATGAGCTGACAGTGACCTTAAATCTCAGGTTGCCTGCCTATCTCCTGCCCATAGTACCCCTCACAAGGGCAACTCTGAGTCCACCCATCCCTTCATTTGGGGCCCTGGCACAGTGCTATGCCCCTAGCTCACTGACCCACCACCAGCCTTTCTTCACTGACTGTCTCGTTTGGGCTTTTGAGGTGGCCACATTTCCTCAGACACTCACGCTTCCTGAAAGATGTTCATTTGGTGACGTTCAAGGACACAGCCTGGCCTTGCATGCTTCTGGACATGGCTGCCACTTTCCTCCCTGTAGCCTTTTCCTCTTTGGAGTCTCGGCCCCTCTTTAACTGTCAATTTCTTGTTATTATGCATTTGGTTTTGTTTCTTTGGTCCCAAATGTTCTCTCCACGTTTAAGATGCCATCTGTTTAGGTCTGCCGTTAGCCCTCAGGCCCAGCACTCTGCCTGACACCTAGCAGGCATTTCGTAAATTTTTATGAAGTGATTGGGTGCGTGGGTGCTGCTAACAGACTGTCTCAGCTGTCACCACCATCCGAAAGCTTTCTTCAGTGTCCTTCACAAGCCTAGTGTCCTTCCTAGGCTTCATTTCCACTCTTTCGTGGACCTTGTTCTGAGTTCTAGTTATATGTCTTAGCCTTTTAACTGGATTGTGGGTTGAAATAGATACTGGCCTTATATTTAGTTCTTTTAAATTTTACCAAGGCAGGGGGTTCTGTGGATCCCAGGTTAGTCTCCAATTCCCAGTCTTCCAGGACCCCAAGTGCTGGGGTTCTATTGGGATTACCTATGTGCACCACCACGCCCAGCTGTAATATTGCCCCTGGTTTTTAATGTCTGTATCCCACTCCCTCTCTGCACGTCCCCCACCCTCTCTCTCCATCAGTAAAAGGAGCAAGATATTGTCCTCTCCTCTCTCTGCAGGCTCTGGGGCTTCTTCCCGTCCGTCTGCCTTGCCGCTGACGTGGCTCCCATTTCTCCATGGCCTCCAGGTGTCCACGAACAGGAAGATTCCTGCTGCCATTCCTGCTGCCTCCCTCCCACAGCACAGATAGGGGGATATACATGAGTCCTTATGGGCACCTTAGATTCATGTCAAGAGACACCAGGCTGAGGTCCCTACGAGCGACCCAGTACCAGTTTACACTGAATAATAATAGTGAGCATTTAGGATGATTACACACTCTGCTTGATGCATAGGAGCACCACCAGCCCCATGGGATGACCAGCACTGTCCCCAGTGTGGGACTGAACAGTAAGGCAGAGGGAGGGTGAGGAGCCTGCCCAAGACTACACAGCTGAGCTGGCAACCTCCAAATTAGGATGTGTATAGACAAGGTCTACCCTCTGACCGCTGGCAGACAAGGCCTCTCTGAGAAGCCACATCACGTGTTTTATCAGATGAGTGTGAGTCCCTGGGGAAGGCCACACAACTCTCCTGGAGAGCAGACAGCAGACAACGCCTGGGTTTCCCATATCACGGCTTTACAAGGGGCTTGGCAGGCTCTGTCTAGAATGCACCTCCTGCTCTGCTTACGTGGGATGCTAGTTAAGGGACCTTAATGGCAAACCTGCCTGGGAGAAGTTGTTTCCTTGATTACTTTTCCCTTTTAAAATGAACAGAGCTGGGATCAGATCAAGGCTGAACATGAAGCAGAGGAGAAGGGAAGTGATCCTGGTGGCGTGTAGGGGGAGAAGCCAGCCACAGAAGGCTGCACTGGGCGCCATGCTTGGTGGTGGGAGAGAAGGAAGCAGGGACTTTGAATAAGAAAGTCATAAGCAGCCCCTTTGTAGGATTTGGTGAGATGCAGCTAACAGGGACCCTGGTTATGATGCTCAAACCAAAGACCCCACAGTGCAGGGAGCAGGGACTGGGAGGGCCAAAGTTTTGCAGTTTCTC
>JADRCD010079517.1:0-14919 GCA_019843815.1 Montemys delectorum | reverse complement strand
GGGAGGGCGGCCGGGGGCGCTCACTCCCGGCGTCTCCAGCACTGCCCTCTCTCTCTCTCTCTCTCTTGTGTGGCGTGCGCTGAGCGTCGTGTAACCCTTCGAGGGCTCGTTTCGAAGCCCTCGGGACCGAGGCCGGGAGGGGCAGGTGGCTTCTTGGCGAAACTGTCCCCGAGCCTCCGCAGTGCCAAGAGCGGGCGGCCGGACTCTGGCCCCAGGCAGCCCGTTGGGGGGCGCACGGCATCCCGAACTCCAAGACGGACGGGAGCTGAGAGCTGGGTCTTTGCGGGCAAGATGAGGGTGTCAGTTCAACTGGCCTACAAAGTCCCAGTCCTCGGTCCCCAGGACCGGCATTTTCTCTACGCTCCTCGCTGCCCGAAGCCCGCCCCTTCTTGGTCCTCGTGCTCTCCGACTGGGCCCCCACCTCCTATGTCCATCAGGGTGGAATCGACTGGAAAGGTGTGTGCCGCGGGACGTCTGCGGTTTTGGGGGAATCTCTTGCTTCCGCAGAGAAATCGCAACGTGCTTGAACGTCCTGGGGTCGGGGAAGAAAGGGTTTTTTTTTTTTTTTTTTTTTTTTTTTTTTTCTTCTGGACCGGCCTGCCTTGCTGTGTGGCGCCAACCTTGAGTTTGGGGGTGGGGAAGCTAGAGCCTGATTTCTGGATTTGCTCCTGGGGAGGCGGCCTCGGTGCCGGAGCCCATGCCTCCCAACTCCATGTCTTGAATGGAGTCTGTGGACACTTCTCTAACTGGTCTTTTGCCCTTCTTTCATAACTCATTACTGAACCCCGTCAAGTTTTACGCTGAAAAAAAAAAAGCCCCCCCCTTCCCTTAAGTTCTATTGCTCTTAAAACTTTGCTTACCACCCACCACCACCACCTCCACACAAAATTCCACACAAAGCCCTGAACTTGACCCCTTTTGTCATTTTGTGTTGTGTGGCTCTGTTGGCCGGCTCGGAAAAAAACGTTTAGGAGCATGCCCTTAACAGACTTGAACTCTGTGTATGAAGGGCAAGCTGACCAGTAGGGCACCTCTGGCCCCCTTCTTCCTGACATTAGGAAATGAGAGAGGTTTCTAAAAGCTTGGAGTCTGGAGAAGGAGAAACCACGTTGGCCCACCGCTTCGTACAAAGTTGTACAAAGACCATATAAGAGGCATTTTCCCCACAGGCTCCCTGTGCTTGTGGACCATGTGCAAAGTAGTCCCTGTACAAGTCATACCCGGGCTGCTGTCCCTGTCCCTTGCTGGCATGTAGCAGTAGGAACAGGAGAGGGAGCCAGGTGCAGAGAGGGGTCTCAGGAATGTGGGATTGGGCCAGTGAGCCTCAGCCAGTTGCATAGCCTGAGCTTTGTCCATGCTAGCTCTAGGTGATGGAGTATGCTGGTGCCTGAAGAATGGGAGAGTTTCTCTGACCACGGTGTAGATTTCCTACCATCTTGACAGATGACCATTTTGAGACAAAACTGTTTAGGGAGTGGACCTCGGGCACTTCTGGAGGCCTTGTTCCTAATTAAGAAAAATGCTTTTCTTTGAGGGTGCAGGATCAGGCTGGTAAAAAACAGCTTATCCTCTTGTCCCAGTCCCCAACATAGTATTGTGTGGTCATAAACCATCCACAGACGTGAGCAGGAGCAGAGCCATGCAGAAAAGCTTGCCAAACTGGCCGCTTTGCACCCACCCTGGAGGGGCCAAACTTTGGAATCTGGGACATAAGTCACTGGGAATCAGGAGCTCCCAGCATCCAGGGCCTGCAGTTCCTAGTGAGGCATGGCTGTGGCCAGGTGTTAGGGTTTATTTAGGTAATGATTTGGTCCTTCATTGCTTAGGGGAAGCGAATGGATTAGTTTTGCTTTGCTTTTCTCTTCTTTTCTTTTTTAAGAAAGAAAGGACGGGAGAAAGAAACATCGACTGAGATAAGCATTAGGCTGGGTTAGCCTGTCCTCTAGCAGCTGATCTCTGTTTTTAGCAAAAGCAAGTGCTTGGGTTGAGGACTTTGAGGTGTCTCTTAGCAAACACCTCCTTCCTAGCCCAGCACCTCGCCCCATTCCATCCTTGGAAGATGGGCACTGTAAGGCTTCCCAAGAGGATGAGACTGGATGGCCAGGCTTGTTTGTGCTGGAACCTTCTTCAGAAGGCAGCTAAAGGCAAGGTGGAAAGCTGACAGGAGGGAAAGGATTTTAGCCGGCCCTCCAGGGAGACCCGTGTGAATTCAGGTGCTGCTTTGCTGGGAGGAGGCATTCATTCCCTCAGCTCTTAAGTAAATTGCAACCCTGTGAATAATTAACCTCGCCCTCCTAGTTTTTTTTTTTTTTTTTAAATAAAATCTCAACTTATTAAAGATTAAAGATCAATTTTTGCCTAGCAGGATAGGAATGATAAAAGGTAATGTTGACAGAAGCTACTCCTCTGCTCTCTACCTTCAAGTCCTGGCAACTTTGAAAGCTTTATTTATTTATTTATTTATTTATTTATTTATTTTTAATGTGCATTAGTGTTTCGTCCACATGTATGTCTGCATCACATGCTTGCCTGGTGCTTGAGGAGGCTGGAAGAGTGTGTGTCTGTAGGTGCCCATGATTGTGAGCTGCTTTGTGGGTGCTGGGAAGGGCAGAGGTGCCCATAACTGCTACGCTGCATCTCCAGCCCGAGAAGGCTAATACTTAGAAATGCGTGGCATGTTTCACTGCTGTGTGCCCCACTGGCCTCTTGAGTGTCTTCCTGGGCTTTCTTCACTGCCTCTTTGTCCAAAGTGAAGTTGTGGCGTAGTGGCATTCTGCCCCCTCACCTGCACCCCCTTTATCTAGCAACTGCTTGGCCCTCCTTACCTCACTGGGTTGATCCCCCTCTCTGGCTGCTCTGCTGCCCTCTGGAAGGCTGGTAAATATTTGGCTAGTGTCGGGACTTTTGCACAAAAGCGCAGAGCTCCTGATCTGTGATAAGTCCCTACAAGAGAGTTATAGGAGGAGGGGAGGGGTCATTTTAATTTCCAAAGACCACCAAGACACATGGTAGGTTTGGGTGTATTAGGGCTTCATTTCTGATCCCTTAGTAGGGAGGGTGGCCTTGGCTAGGTGACTTGACTCCTTCCCAATTTCTCCTTTGTGAATCAAGGGTTATGATTTTTACTTTGGGAGGATGTGGTGAGATTTATATTTTAAAATGTGTACAGTGACTGGCACAGCCTAACAGCTCTCCCATGAGAGATCCATGTTCACACACACACACATACACACACACACACACACACACACATCCTACACACTGTGAGTATGGATGTGTTCATGGCAGTGTGGCCATGTGCCCCACTTGTATTTGAATCTCCTTGTTTGTATCTGTTGGTTGAGAAGGGTGCAGTATGACTGAGACTTTACGCTTTTGAGTCTAGCAGGTTCTCATACTGACAGTTGTTTGCTGCTGATACATATGGCCTTGGGGAAGTTATTTGATGTTCTTGGGGAAGAGCACCAGGAATGGTGGTTTCATGATCAAAAGCTGGGGGTAATATCTGGAGCCCTTCTCCTGTCTCAGGCTTGCTCCTTTGTTTTTTAGAAATGTTTAGCATATTTTGTTTGCTTAATTTATCTGTATGTATATGTGTGGGTATGTATATACATGTATACCTGTATACATATACATGTATATGCATGTATACCTTCTACCACATGGATCCCAAGGATTAAAATCAAATTGCCAGGCTTGGTAGCAGAGGACTTGACTTTAGATTACCAGCTCTATTTGCTATTTAGTGGTTCCTGGAGCATCTATGGGGAAGCCGGTCAATCCCACACTGCTCACACTGGCTTCTCTGCCAGCCCTGGGAGCACATGAGGGTAAGGGGGAGGCCAAGATCCAAAGCAGAAGGTGGCCCTCTCCCAGGGTCTCCTAGCCAATTCCCTGGCCTTCAGGGTGTAGGTCCCAGGTGGGGAGGCAGCAAGCTTGAGCAATAGCACAGGAGCTGGAAGGTCTGGATTCACCAGTGTAGACCTCAAAGGAACCCTGGCTTGTAGATGCGTGGCGGCTACTTTGCACTGTTCTGCAGAGCAGTCAGCTTGGACACCTTGAAGAACCTTCCACCTCTCACTCTGGTACAAGTCATGAAAAGTCCCAGGAAAGATATCTCAGTTCCTCTGGTGACTTCAGGCTGGCTTACTCTTATTGCCTTAGTGGCAAGTTTGGCATACTCTATAGGGGAACAAAATCATTTGCTTTTTTTTTTTTTAAGCTGAGATTATCATCAGATTGGGGGAAAATCAGAACCTCATGAGCCTATTTTTAAGGCATTAACTGTCATCTTCGGTGCTAACGTCTCTAGTTGCCTTAACTGGCCCTGCGCAGAACGAACGAATGGGCAGACGACTTCTCACCCTCTATGGGTGTGCCCTCCCTCCTCTTGGCATGATGTGGGTAACTGGGGAATTTGGAAATCACTGTGTAGCCAGCCCCCTGTGTTGGCTGCCCAGGAGGACTAAGGAAATGAAGGTACCCTGTGGAACCCGCTGTCCTGTGATTTTGATTTCAGTGTTGCCATCCTGGGGCCTGAAAGTACCTTCTCTGCCCGGTAGGAGCTGGACCAAATACACTATACTATACTCCCTCATGGTCTCAGCCCTCCTGAGAGAGGGCGTGACAGAGGAGAGGGGGATGGGCTGCATGCAGAAGAGTGGGAGGAGTGTGGGAGGAGTTTGGAGATGTTCCCCTGTAAAGTTTAGATCTAGGAAGACTTTGTGGTCCATGCACCTGCAAACCGCTTCTTCTCTCTGGATCTCTTGTCCTGGAGAGGGTGAGGTTCAGGGGCAAGCATTGGCTTCTCTTTTTTAGAGGCTAAAATCCCTATCTCCCAAGCACATGCATAAGAAATAACCCCCCAGGGTGGGCAAGATGGCTCACTGGGTAAAATCACTGCTGGGCATGCCTGACATCTGTGTTTTAATCCTTCTGATAGTGGAAGGGGAGAATTGACTCCCGAATGTTGTCCTCTGACCTCCATGTATGTGCTGCGGCATGGACACAACTGCATTTTACACATGTGTGTGCGCGTGCGTGCGTGCACACACACACGCACACATACACCAATAATAAATAATTTTAAAAAATAGCCCTTCACCCTTTTCCTTTTTCCTCCTGGTCCCCTGAAAACTGAGAAAGGGCCTGGTGCCCTTTTGCTGGTGCCCTCTTGCTGGTAGCACCCTGGTTTCCGGAAGGCTGTCAGGGACTCGCTCTGCTGCTGCAGACGGGTCTGGGGAGACGGCACCAGCTGACTAGATTTGGACATCATAGACACTGGCTGGATTGGGCTGGTAAGATCTCCCAAGACTCAGTGTTCTGACTGCATTCAAACCTGCTTTGGGGGGCATTATGACAAACGTACAGAAAGCCTGTGGGAATGCCAGGCACAAGGTGGAGGGTAGGACATGGAGGCTGGTCCGAAGTGATACCAGAGTTCACCCCTGGTCTTGTGGGGCCGATGAACAAACTCTGGGAAGGTCAGGATAGGACAGCCAGAGGCTGGCAAGCCTGCTTGCTGACTTGATATCGGTAGAGAAACCTTTGGAAGAGAACCAGCCTTTGCCAGCTGGTTGGGATGGGGGAGCCAGAAAGTACCCACTTTTCCAGAGGAGTCCAGGGATCACTACTGGAGACTGTTGGAGGAAGCAGGTCCATAGGAGGGGCAGGCTGATGTCTGACCCCTTACTACTGACCTGGCTGTTGCGGGCTTCTGTCTATAAAGGCAGGAAGAAAATGCGTCTTTGCTTTTGGACAGTTTAATATTTGTTGGTTGGGACAGGGTCTCACTGTGTACCGTTGGCTGGCCTGGAGCTCACTGTTGCTCTTGGAGGTTTGAGAGCAACAGATACTCGTAAGTAGAACTTAAGTATAAGCAGAATGTTAAAGAGTCCAGTGTCCCTGGCCAGACCCCTTCATATCTGCGAGAAGCCAACAAACCACTAACTCTACCTGGATGGTGTGGAGGGTGAGCTCTCCCTTCCCAGGCCCTAGGACACACCCACTCACCCACCCTCACACTCTCTTCCTCAGTCTGGTGGCAGCAAGTGCTCTTCTTTGGCCAGCTCTGACAACATGCATGTGCACACTCACAGTAACTTTGGCCAGATTTTGAGTGTTGAAACATCTGGCGAAGGATCCCGTTTCCACAATGGCTCTTTTCTATAGACCCAGGCTTGGAGGGGGCAGAGCCGGAATTCAAGGAAAGGGGTCTTGGGGTCCTAACTTGGATGTGAGGGTGGGAGTGGAGCAGGGGTCAACCTCTGAAAATAGAAGTAGCTAGAAGACTAGCCTCTCCTCTCCAGCTCCCAAGTGGGGGAGGGGCTGCCGCCAACCTCCCCTGGCATTCTCCCTGTCTGTCCTCTTGGTGGATTTTGTTGTAATTAGACAAGTTGTGACAAATATCCCATTGCTCTTTGGGCTGGAGACTTGTGAGAGCCCTGCCTGGAAACCCAGCCTCATTCACTTGGAGCCATAATTAGGCAAGAGAACAGTTCATGGGCCTCTGATTCAATAAAGACTCTTTTATGATGTTGGTTTTTCCCAGAAAAATAATACCACTTTGCTCCATTTATTGCATTTCATGTGTAATCATATTAGAGGCAGGCAGCCCAGGGGACTGAAGTTACGCATGTAGAGTTTTTTTTCACCAAAGCCTGTCAGTGTCTTCAGAGAGAAACAGTGTCTCCAGCAAGAAGGAAAAAAGTGATGCGGGCCATTGTTGAGTGTCTTTGAGGATCTTCTCTCTTGTCATTCAAAAGATGTTTTCTCCCTTCAGGGTGAGAGGCCACTTAGGTTTAAAACCCAGAAAGTGAAACTTGTTGTGCCTGGCCCTGGGCACGCCCACCTTGTTGCTCTGGGCTGTCCCAAGTTGCTTACCCAAGCAGTGCGTGTGAGCCTCAGGTTGCCTCTTCAATGTCCTTATTTGCCCAATGAACACGCATGTTGCAGAGAGCCAGAGAAGTCGCCTGCTTGCTTTCTTTCTGTAATGCCCTGACGGATCTTTGCCACACACTGGGCCATAAGCACTGCCGTAGCAGGTGCCTGGGGCAGCTAGCCTTGACTAAATATAGCCTGGAGTTCCCCAGGAGCATTGGATTTATCAGGCAGGTGTGCCAGGCCTCTGCCAACACCAACAGAACATCTGACCCGGGAACATGGTGTTTAAAGGGCATGCTCTCCGGTGCAGACCCCCATCTCCATCCCCCCAGCCCCCTACCCCTGCTATCTCCTTTGCCATCTTGTCCCCAGGGCGGTTCTCAGCCAGACCCAAAGTGTTTCCCAATCAGGGAGTAAAATTACTCCCACAGATCTGCCCAGTGCCAGGGCGAGGTAGAAATCACCAGTGGAATCAAGAACTTCTTTCCCAATTTGGGGTTTAGAAATCTTAGGCCATGAGGAAATTGCTGGTAGTCGTAGGAGTCGTCTTAAGAAAGAGGGCTTGACATTTCAGAATGCTGAAACTGGGTTGCATTAATCAGAGAAAATTCATTTAATTCCAGGTCGGGTGGGAGCCACCCCCCACCGTCTCTTCAGACATTCTATAGTGGGGAAGAGCTGTGTATTTTCTAGATGGGTTGTCTTTGTACAATGGGACGCATTATAATAAATACTCCTAGTTTGGGCTGACAAAATGGATCAGCAGGTAAAGGTGCTTGCTGCTCAGCCTGAGGACCTGAGGACCTGAGTTCAGTTTTCAGGACCCATGAGGAGAGAACTAACTCCTGCGATTTGTTCTTTACCCTAAAGGTGTGTGTGTGCACGTGTACACACACACACACACACACACACACTCACACACTCACACACTAAAATTAAAAAGCAATTCTTAATCTACTTTAAGATTATTTTTGGAAATTTATACCTTAGGCTTTCTGGGTGTTTTATACTTTTGGAAGAATTCCTGATATATTTTATATTTTTATTATAATTTATACCCCTCCCACCAAGGAGTATAATTAGAACATCTGAAACCAGATTATCCAATTAGCACATTTTTTTTTTTTCTAATTAGCTTCTAGGAAGTTGTGATGAGATAAATCATTTTAGGTTTCCAAATGGAACTTTGGCCACAGGGAGGCTCTGAAGAAGTACACGAGGGAAAACCAAGAATGGGGTCTTTAAAGTTTCAGCTCCCACCCGTTCCTCTGCTCCTGATAAACCCAATCCATCAAATTTGCCCCCCAGACAGCAGCAGTGACCAGAGGAGTTTGTCCTTGTCTGCATAAACTAACTTAGGGGAGCTATTCATTCACAACTCCACTACCTCTGGTAATACTAACTGCAATTGCCTCCACTTTTAGCCATGTTAGTAGCTGTTCTTTTGGAGGGAAAAGATGTCTGATGGTGTGCATTCATCCAGTGTGTGGTTACTGAATGTCTTGTGTTTGTTTTCTTGTGTCTATTTGCAACAAAGGCCATCTGGCCAGGGTCAGAGTGCTGCCCAGCCAAGGCCAGGAACGTGAAGTTGAGACATAGTGTCTGCACTTTGTAGTTGCTGCTGCTGCCACAGACCCACACCCTATTTCCCAAATTCTGAACCCCACAGAACTTTGAAAACCCCAAGTTTTACCTATTGTAACTAAATCTTTGGGAAAACTTGAACCAAAGCGACCTGACATTATTAGTCTTTATTTATCTATCTTGGGGTTGTGAATATTCATAAGCCTCATTGCAGAGTTATTAACATGTTTGATTATAGTTGTTGCCCCACTGTGGTGTTGCCTAATGTGCAGCATAGGTGTCACATTCCAGTCTAAAACCTGGACCGCTCACAAGCACATCTGACCTGAGAGACTGGGGTAAGAGATTGTGGGTCTTATTGTAGTGTCCACTTGGTTAAGGTGACAACAGTGATGTGCTCAGAGCTGGGGAGAGTCCACTTTCTAGGGTTCTTTTCTGGCTATGGTAGGAGGCAGCCAGCCTGCAGGCGAGCTGCCCAAATAACCATACTTCTTCCAGTGGCTAGGCTTTGCCACATAGCTCTTCCAGCTGCTTGTCACAGGCCTTTCGAGCTCGCTCTGCAGGCTTTGCTTATGTGTCTTTTGTATGTAGCCAATGGTGCCTGGTGCGTGTGAGCAACTGTGGCTCAGAAGCAAGCAGAAGCAGTTTTTTTTTTTAATTCAAATTACAAATGTTTTATATTGCAAGGATCATGTCTTATAACTAAGGAAGTGTCTCTTTTTTTTAATGTTTTTTTTAATTTATTTATTTAATTTATGTATGTGAATACACTATATGTCTTCAGACAGACCAGAAAAGGGCATCAGATCCCATTACAAATGGTTGTGAGCCACCATGTGGTTGCTGGCATTTGAACTCAGGACCTCTGGAAGAATAGTCAGTGCTCTTAACCACTGAGCCATCTCTCCAGCTCTGAAGTCTCTGTCTTAATAATGGTTCAAGCCAGGCAGTGGTGGTGCACGCCTTTAATCCCAGCACTTGGGAGGCAGAGGCAGCCGGATTTCTGAGTTCCAGACCAGCCTAGTCTACAGAGTGAGTTCCAGGACAGCCAGGGTTATATAGAGAAACCATGTCTCGAAAAAAGAAACAAACAAACAAAAAACCCCCCAAAAAACCAAAAACAAACAAAACAATGGTTCAACTTAGGATTTCTGAACCTTACAAAATGTGTGGGAATAAAATACTTACTATGTATCTGTCTGTCTGTCTGTCTGTTTCTTCCAACTTGGGGCATTACATATGGTAATGTAGGGTAAGGTCTGGACCACTAAGCTGCATCAATTGGCTCAATAAGCATTTACTGAAATCTGCCCTTAGAAGTTTCCTCCTTCTTTTTGGGGGGCCAGGTATAGTGATACAAATTCCAGCACTCAGGAAGAGGCAGGCAGATTTCTTGAGTTCAAGGCCATCCTGGTCTACAAAGCAAGTTCTAGGACAGCCAGGACATTTATACAGAGAAACCTTGTCTCAAAAAAAAAAAAAAAAAAAAGAAAGAAGAAAGAAAGAAAAGAAAAGAAAAAAAAGGAGTTTGGTTTTTAAAATTTTTTTTTAAATATGTATTTGTGAATACCTGTATGTATGCCATGTATGTACTTTGTACCACAGAGGCCACAGAGGAGCACATCAGATCCCCTGTAGCTGAAGTTACAGGTTGTGAGTTGCCATATGGCTATGAGAAACCAAACCTGGGTCCTCTGCAAGAGCATCAAGTGCTCTTAACTGCTGAGCCATCTCTCTAGAGATGGCTTACCCTTAGAATTTTGACCGTTTTCTGGGCTGACAATATGCAGTGTGAATCTCTCTCACAATGCTGGATAGTGGCCATAAGCTGCAGCTTTCAGCCAGCCCTGTGATTTTTTTTTTTTTTTAAACAGGGTTTCTCTGTGTAGTCCTAGCTGTCCTGGAACTCACTCTGTAGACCAGGCTGGCCTCGGACTCAGAAATCCGCCTGCCTCTGCCTCCCAAGCGCTGGGATTAAAGGCGTGCGCCACCACTGTCTGACTAAGCCCCATGATCTTAAAAGAGGAAGACCCATCCTGCACTATGTGCTATTGCCAAGAGAGGATGTCTGGTAGGTTAGGTGTGGCACACACATTTCATCTTATGGTATTATCGGCTTCAGGTAGGTGATTGACATGATCCAAGGGAAGCACTGTTGCACAAAGTTCGGATCCCTAGGTAGTCCACGTAAGGAGTGGCCAGAATAATAGTACATCCCTCTGTAATGTGCTCTCACTGCTCTGCAAACAAGAGTGAAGGGACATGCACTGGTCTTGGAAGCAGGTACATGTATTTATATGGAAAGTACATCTAGGCCCAGTTGCAGTAGTACTGAGGGGCACCTGGGTCTCCACCCTCTGGGCACTGATGTGCTCTACAATGTGCCAGCCATCAGCATAGACCAGATAGTTCTGGCGCTGGGGGGGAGGGGGGAGCCAAGCCCCTCAAAGTGAATTCTTACCGAAAGAATTTCTGGCAGAGAGAGATTGGTTATGGTAAAGCCAGCGGCTCTGCTGACTGACTTGTCGATCTCCTGGCTTCTTCATCATAGGCCAGAAAGGCCAAAAGGGCTTTTTCGGTGCAGCCCAGGATGAAATCCAGCAGAGCCTCTGTCCTCCGACCCACAGCCTGCTGCCCTGGGACTGACTCATTGAGATAATTGGAAGGAGAACCAAATCCTGCGGGCAATGGCCCCTGACCTGCAAACCTGGCCACATAGGGCAAGCCTTTACCCCAGTGGCTTCTCTCTGTAGGACAGGCTCCCCTTATGACTCTGGGCCTGGCGCCTTCCTCCTGGACCACTTTCCAGCTAGGGTGGGGCAAGTACATAGCTTTCCCTCTAAAGCGCATTCCAAACAAGGGCTGATACCTAGTCAGCTTTTCTTTTCCTTCTATCATGGTTTTGTGGGTAACTGGCTATTTTAGGGATTCTGTTTGATGGGAACCTCCCCTCCCTCCAGCTCCCTGGTAAGCCTTGGTGGCTCATCAGCCCCAGAAGAAAGGCACGGGCCAATTTGGCCAAAAGCATATGCCCATTATGGGCCAATTCAGCCAAAAATATATGCCCAACATGGGCCTGCACAGAGTGAGAGTGAGGACTCTGGGAAGCCTAGCAACACTGGGTTGGGTGGCCAGGGTTTGCTAGTGGCTAAAAGTATCACCTAGCATAGCAGGGAGGTGTTCCTCTGACCTCTGCCAGGGGTCAGATTCCACCTCAGTTTAGAGCTCCTGCACCAAAATGGTAAGGAGACCCAAGAATTGTCAGGGAGACTGTTGCCAAGGAGAATTCCAGACCCACTCATGAGAGAGTGATGAAAGCACTCCTGGGACCATTTTCAGATGGGGTGAGCCATGAGGTGAGGTGGCATAGTGTTACACAGCATAGTGTGTGTTGAGGCAGTGGAGCAGAAAAATATTCTAGCCCAGGGATGGGCTGAGGTCAAGAAAGGTCACCTAGAAGAGGTGAGCTAAGCCTTGGGGCCCAGAAAGGAGGATGGTGATGACAGCCGGTCCTGACCAAACCGTTTCAGCGAGAGCACAGTTCTGAGCCCTTTACACAAATTTTTTTAGAGGGTGGTCCTCCAGACCACATGTGAGATGGGTAGACCCCAGTCTCACAAGCTCAACCCTAAATTTCCAGGCGAGAAGTACCCTAGTAGACTTATGTAGCTCGTAGGAGGGGAGCTGGTGTTGCCTGTGGCACAGCAGGAGTTGTGGAGACAGGCTGCTTAGCAGACAAAGCATGACATGGTCACAGACAGGGTGCAGGTGATATGGGTCCTAGTGTTTGGGGACCATCTAGGTTTTAGTTTACGTGGTTGTGATCTCGGTCAGGGCAGGATGCTCTGGGCAGGTGTTAGGTACAGCTAGGCAAGACTGGAGCTGAACTCATTTCTCTTAGTATGAGTGGGAAGGGACCTGGAGCCTGGAGCACAGTAGGCCACACCTGACCCCTATTCCCAGGCCTCTTAGAGGGCATGCGTCCTCACAGTCCTTGGCGTAGAGTGGACTGTACTTGTTGAATCTGCCAATCAATCACTTTGTCTACTTGGGTTCTTTCTCTCCTCACATTGCCTTGCAAAGGAAGGCTTGTTACTCCTATTGACAAGACATGAAAGGCAGCCAGGCAGGGAAATCGTTTGCAGTCACATATTGAGAAAGCCATGGCCTCGAGTCTCTGTCTTCCTTGGGGATGCCATAGTGTTCTGAGAGGAAAGCTAGGTAGGGCTCACGGCCCCACAGAGTCTGTCTTAACTGGACCAGTCTCACTCCTTGTGTCAGCGGGGTAGATTCTAGCCTTTCGGGGAAACTGGGTAGAGTGGCCTGGCACCAGGAACCAAGTGTCCTGTTGATGAGTGGTTTTCAGTGAAAGACCAGGTTCTGTGGAATGGGGTCTGTTCAGGTCTTCCAAATCTGACAACCTCGTGCTTTGAATTTACCCTCTGTTGCCTGCCAGGTGGCTCACCCAGGCCTGAAGCAGGTGAAATCACCCCATCCAAGAGGGTCCTAAGTAAGACTCTGAGTCTGGAAGATCTTTTTAAAATTTTGTTTTAGAGTGTGTATGGTGGGAAGGAGACACTGGATGAGAGTGCGTATATGCACACATGCTTGCTATGCACACGTGAGGAATGTGGAAGATGGTTTTCAGTAGTGTATTGTCTCCCTCCGCTGTGGGATCTGGCTGTCAGATTCATGTCACCAGGCTTATGCTACAAGTACTTGTACTTGTCGAGCCATCCTATTGGCCCGAAAAGGTTTTTCGTTTTGTTTTGTTTTTTTTTTCCATTTTCCTACAAGGAAAAAAAAAAAAGTCAGTTATTGTTCCTTTTTTTTTTTTTTTTTTTTTTTTTTTTTTTTTTTTTTTTGCCATTTTCTGACACCTGTGTACCCTGGCACTCTTTCAAAGCTTACAATTCCCTCACTTCCCCCACTGAGTCAGTTTGATGGTTTAAACCTAAAAAAAAAACAAAAAAACCCTGTGGAACATTCTAGAAGTCTGTCTTTACTCACTGTTTCAGTAGAAGGGCATAGGGTAGACTCACCTGAAGCTCTGGACTGCGAAAGGCAGGGCAGGGTACAACAGAGAGGGCTGAGGGCCAGCCTGGTCTCTAAGGTCACACAGCACCCACTCTACCCCACCCCTGTTGTCTCTCAACTTAACAGCAGCTTGTGTTTCTTGGCGACGGCCAGCCTGTGGTTAGATGCCTTCTCTATCACTCAGTCCTATTGGGTTCCATGACAGAGAAGCCATCTCATTGCCTAGTTAGACTGTGTGTGTGTGTGTGTGTGTGTGTGTGTGTGTGTGTGTGTGTGTGTGTAGATACGCATGCCTGGTGGCAAGGAGGAGCTCTCAGAGCTGGAGTTACAGCTGTCTGTGAGACGTCTGACTTGTTACGTGGATGCTGGGCTCCCAACTCTAGTACTCGTGATTGCATAGCAAACCACGGAGCCATTTCTCCAGTCCCTAGCTGGTGGGTCTGATTTTGTTTAAGACAGTAGTTTCTCATGTAGCCCAGGTTAGCTTTCAGCTCCCCATGTAGCCAAGGCTGCTCCTGTACCTATCTCCCAAATGCTAGGACGACAGGTGTGCACTGATTGCCTGACTTGGTTTCTTTGGGGAGGGCTACTTTTTAATGGGACCTATCATGATGGGAAAAGTTCCTTCTGCCCTCTTTGTAGGGTACCCCAGGCCAGGGTAGGGTACTCCAGGCCAGGGCAGGGTACCCCAGGCCAGGGGTGCTGTTAGAAAGTTGGGTTCTGCTCTGCTTTTCTATCATTCTCGACTTTCTCAGACTCATACCTGTATATTTTTCTTCCACAGGGACTGAGAGGGGAGGCAGTGCTGGCTCTAGGCTTCCAGGCCAAGATGGTTTTCTTATCTGAATCAGGGCTGGCGTCCACAGGACCCTGTCATGAATAGATTAGAGGCCCCTTTTCCCTTCTTGAGCCACATTAAACCTGAGACCCTCACTTGACCCCCGGGGGACCAGTTGCAGCAGGGTGGATCCATGTCCCACCCAGGGGCCAAATGAACTATACTCCTTAGTTCAAGTCCATGGATCCCTGTGGCTGAATGCACTAGCTGGGTTTTGGATTGATGGCCTGGGGCAGGGCAATGGGTTAGGGTTGGGTAAGGGATGAATGTTCTGCCTCACCTTACGTATGCTGGATGGCTGACCACTTGGAGAGTGTTCGAGGACAGCAAGAAAAATGAGGGACTTTCAGGGGCAGCTGTGTTTCCTGACTCAGTCATAATGCCCCTAAAAATCCTTATTGTTCTTGCAGTGTGCATCGAAGCAGCTGTGCCACCAACCTAGCCCTTGCCCATCCGGCCCTTCCAGGGTGGAAGAACCTTCCTGTCCTTAGATTGCAGCGTGCCCACCAAAATATGGCGGGGTGGGCATGTGCTGGTTGTTGCAACAGTTAACGTGGCTCACACATTAATTTGCATGC
>JADRCD010079508.1:0-12906 GCA_019843815.1 Montemys delectorum | reverse complement strand
TTTTTTTTTTCCTGCTCTATTAGTGTCTTTTTGTGTCAATCTCTAAGGGGACCTTCCCCTGCAGATGACACTGAGGACTCTGGTCACTGTGAAAACACCGTCTTCAGGGAGATAGAAGCTAGGCTGAATGGCCTGTCAGGTTGTCTCTATGCTCTGGAGCTGAGATTCTCAACAAATCATGCATATGTGCACGTGCGCGTGCTCGAGCACACACACACACACACACACACACACACACACACACACACACACATACACAGTACATACCATAGAAAACACACACATGAACACGTTCCCAGTTATCCGTGTAGTTCTCCGTGTATTTCTCTCCTGAGGTAAGCGCAAGGGAGAGAGAGAGAGAGAGAGAGAGAGAGAGAGAGAGAGAGAGAGAGAGAGAGAGAGAGAGGAGCAGACAGCCAAAGCAGGGTGTGTCAGACATTAGCTCCTTGTTGTTCGTGACCTTGGTGGGCAGCTCCAGGCTCTGGGCCTCTTTTCCACAATGAGAGGAATGGGGAGAGTGGGAGCTTGTGCCACGCCCTCTGCCTGGGATTTGATCCCTGCGGCTCCCAGAGGAATAAAGAGTCACACTCATGAGGATCTCGTGTGTGAATGTTCCTTGTTATTTTTCTGGTTTTGGTGGTAGTGGCGTTTTGTGCCTTGTTTTGGGGAAGGTGAAACTTTAGTTTCTGCTTGGCTAAGTTATCTCTACACTCTTAAGAGGATGAGCTCGAAGGGAGACTCTGGGGAAGTTTAATAGTCAGGGTTAGACCCAGTCTGAATGCCCATCTCAGACACAATGGCACCCCATCTCTCCTCCACTGTGGCCTCCCATTTCAGCCCAGTGCTGCACAAGGTCCTGCCCAGGGGCTCTCCTCACGCAACACCTGAAGAATGTAAGCTGTTCTGAGGCACCATTTGTTCAGGTTTGTTGGGATTTTCCATTTCTAGATTGGAATGAAGAAAAGCCATTGAGAATCCCTAGTGTAGCTCGTTCATTGAAACACAGGGAACAGGGGTCTGGAAAATCTGGTGGAGGGGGTACATTCAGTGTTGTGAACTCAGATTGAAATGCAGGTATCTGAAGTTCCCAGGAAGAAGGGGAGAGTGAAGAGAGAGAGAGAGAGAGAGAGAGAGAGAGAGAGAGAGAGAGAGAGACAGAGAAGCCTTCCCTTTGTTAAAAGCCTATAGCCTGAAGGACTGAAGGTTAAGAACATGAAGAGGTGGAATGTTGTAGATCAGAGTCAAATCATCTCTTCAGTGCCTTTAAAAGTTGGCCATCCCCCACCCCCATGTTGGATCTAATGTCCTCATGACTCTCAAAACTTTAAAAAGTATTCCTAACCAGCCACTGGCACCATGGGTCTGGAAGCTAAGGACGCCATTGGACGATGCCTGTGACAGAGTCTCCCCAGCTTTGCTGTGACCACCCACCTGTGCTCCACTAATGAGTCCAGTGAAGAATTTCAGACTCCTCTGTCCCATGGCTAATGAAATCTCATGTAGCCACTTCTCATGGCAGAACGTAGAATATGGGGAACCTGAAGCTCTCTATTCCCAAGCCCTGGTCACTCACATTTGGCTCCAAAATAAACTCTCTCTTCCTCTCTTTGGGGTGAGGTTTGTGGTTTTGTATTCACCATCTACATTCAATGGTGGTGAGCCACACGGCCCCAGATGGCAGCTGCTCGCTGTATGTTGGCTTCCTTCACTGTGGCTACGATGTTCTGGAAGAGTCCGAATGCATCATGGGCTTCAAGGACTTGTGTGAGAAAAAACCATTGCAAATCATGTCATTTTTCTTTCTGAATTAGGTTTTTACTAGATTAGCTCAAGCTGGTCTTGAACTCATGACCTCTTGATAGATTCCCAAGGGATAGGATTAATAAATTTGAAATATTGTTTCCATCTAGAAATGATACTTTTGTGGGTATATTAAGCTAAATAGAATTATGAAAGTGGCTTTTCTTTGTAAGTTATCTGTCTGTCTGTCTGTCTCTCTATCTTAGTATGTATTTTTGTGGTGCTGAGGATGGGACCTACAGCCACTGGGGCATACAGGGCAGGTGCTGTCCCACTGAACTGAGACTCTTCTCTTGAATTACTGTGATTACCACAAAGCTGACTAGTTTGCCATAGCTCTTTTTCTTCTTCTTCTTCTTTTTTTTTTTTTTTTGTTTGTTTTCGAGGCAGGGTTTCTCTGTGTAGCCCTGGCTGTCCTGGAACTCACTCTGTAGATGTGGCTGGCCTCGAACTCAGAAATCCACCTGCCTCCGCCTCCCAAGTGCTGGGATTAAAGGCGTGCGCCACCACTTCCTGGCTTGCTAGAGCTCTTAAGGCATTGCCCTCAGACAATGTGGGTCTAAACTGTGTTAGGCCTGTGAGATGGTTCAGTGGGTAAAAGTACTTGTCACCGATCCATGACCCTAGTTTTAATCCTGTTGCCAAGCCTGATGACCCCAGTTCAATCCCTACAACCCGCACAGTGGAAGGAGAGATGAAAACCTAGAAGTTGACCTCTGACCTTTACATGTGGCTGTGGTAAAAATGCCCATCTGATGAATCAATACATGTTATGTCCCTAGAGTCTCTCCTCCCTCTTGTCCCCTGAGAATCTACTGGAGACAGACATGAGTGGGAATGACAGAGGAGAGAGAAGCCAGTGTTACCCAGGAGAGGTTAGAACTGGGGTGTCCTGTACTAATAGTCTAGCGCCTGAAACCTGCCCTCTGGGCATCAGACAAACCCTCATACAATGAGTGTGTTTCAGAGAACAAGATAGATATCAACAGATCAGAAAGGAGCCCCCATCCGCACTGTCGGGTGAGAAAAATGCATGCAGGGTAAATTCTGCATGCATAAATACAGTGATCACTCAGGAAAGGGGCAGATGTCCACGGTGGATCTCCCCAGGCTCTGCAAATCAGAGGTCAGTGGGCGTGCCCTTGTCACCAAACACCAGTTCCTCATCCTGGGATGCCAGATCACTTCGGTTCTGACCACAGATTACTATGTTTTAGATAAACAGTATTAAAGAAAACAAAACATATCCTATAAGCTTGTATCTGTTTGCACTTTGCAGGGCCACAAGGTCACTCTCAGCTCGGTGTCACAGCCTTGTGGCCATCTCCCTCCAATCCTACTTAAACACAGATTTCAAGTTCCCAAGTCTTAAAAAAAGCACAAGATATAGCCACCCCCCATACAAACAAAAGACAAGAAAAGCAGTGCCCCCTTTAAACAATACCCCAAACAATCAACTTTCATAGTCTCTTGAGTCACTAATTTGCAGCCTTTAAGGATCCAAGCTGAAGGGATCTCTTCCCACGCCAGCCAGCCAGAGCCCCGAGCCTGCCACACCCCTTCAAGTCAGCAGGGTGTGCTGGCACCTTGTGCCTTGGGGGATCCCAGAGTCTTTGGGTCCTATAGTGAATCCCCAGGCAAGCGTGGACCCGCACACCCACAGCCACCCACTTGCAGCTGCAGGCTGCTGACTTGGACTTTCTTAGATTGAATCCACAGCTGGGAAGGAAGAGTTTCAGCTCTGATTCGGGACAGAGGAAGATTGTAGACGCCTGACTCAGAGGGCCAGAGATCCTGGGGATGGGTTCTCTCTCACATCGTTGCTTGGTACAGATTCTTTTGATATTTGTCAATATTGGCCCTCAGTTTAAATTCCACATGCCTTCTTTGGTGTGGCTAATGAGGGTTTGGATGGTCTCCTTCAGATAAACCATATAGGACATAAACCATATAGGATATCAATAAACACACACACAAGTAGACATACACACAGGAACACACACACATACATACACACATGTGTAAACACATATGTGCATAAATACACATGTGCATCCATGTATACATACATACACATACTTGTCTAAGGACCCATTGATAAGCCAAGGGAGAGTAGACATGCCCTGTGGTGCTACATCATTGTGGGCTGGTGTTAAGCTGGGCTGGGGCTGATCTATAAGGATCTGTCAAGCCAGCCCTCAGTAGTACTGTCATGCTGTTAAACATCAAGCAGTCCTCTAGAATTGAGTCTGTTTACCCATAGATCAGTGCAGCTCTGTGACCTCATCAGAGACAGTTCTTTGTGCAGTGGATGGGGTTAGTGTGAAACCTGGTCAAAGTGCAGAGATTAAGCGTCACTGGATTGCTGGGCCACAAGTGGGATATCCATGTCACTCCCCACGCTTACCCAGGCTCAGGGAAAATGACAGAAGAGGGCGTGGAAGGAGGGTAAAAACCAGGGGACAGGGAAGACTCGAGTGAACCATGTCTCCTGTACAGGACAGGGCTGCTGCACCCCCGGAACTCATACCAATTGCGGCTGCCTGTACGAGATCAAGCCAGTCAGTGGTCCAACACGTGCTGACAGTGAATGGGTTCTAAGTGAGGAAGAGTCGGTTTTCTTCAAGGGTGTGGCTCCAGATAGGTTGGCCAGGGAATAGCCCAACATCCAGGAGTATGTATGTGGGTAGCACAAGTTGGAGTCTATGGGTTATTAAAAGAGAGAGTGGGGGATGACAGGAAGTTGAGGTTGGATAGGGAGGTAGGGGTTGATCTGGGAAGAGTTAGGATGAATCTGATCAAAATACAATATATGAAGTTCTCAAAGAACAAAAATATGTTTAAAAAGTTAGTAAGGAATGACATTCAGGATATATTACTCTGCTAGGCAGTAGTGGTGCATGGCTTTAATCCCAGCACCCAGGAAGCAGAGGTAGACGGATCTCTGAGTTTGAGGCCAATCTTGTCTACAGAGTGAGTTCTAGGACAGCCAGGGCTATATAGAGAAACCTTGTCTCATCATCATCATCATCATCACCACCACCACCACCATCATCATTATCATCATCAACAACATCAACAACAACATCTATTACTCCATTTAAAATTCAATGTGAACCACACTAACATAGAACAATTACTTATATTATCTGGTTTACTGTCCACATTTCCATGTGAGTTTGACATACACCAGTTATTTCTGGAGACATTTCCAAGGCCCTTGGAATCAGTACTTACTTCTCAGGAAGGTGTAAGATTTGGGGTATGAATGGGAACCTTCATTTTGGGGTATTCTTTTATACTTGATTATGGATTAACTGTTTTGCTTATTTAATTATTAGCCTGATTTCTATTTTTTCAATATCGCTTTCCCCAACCAGGACAAGGCCTTTGAAGCCAGGCTGTCTCCGCTCAGCTTTGTGACCATGAGGAACTTACTCAAGGTCTGTGAGCCAGTAGTCACCATCTGTAGAGACGATGACAGTGCTGGCACGTATCTGTGTGGATGGACAGAGATGAGAGTCACTAGGGTCTACGCTTTTTCTAATGCACCATAGACTAGGGGCTGGGCTTCCCTTATATGTCCACAGATCTGAGTTGGACCGAGAGCCTTTGGTAAGTTGTTGAAGGCACTTGGGTACTGGGGATGTATGGATTGATCCCGATTCCCAGGAGAGTGAGTGTATGACCCTAGGGTACCAGCTCCTCCTTGGGATGTGGAAAGAGCCCAGAATCAAGAATTCTGGGATGCCAACCCTAAGAGATGTAGGCAGAGATACGCAAGCCCCCAGAACTGGTGGTGAGGAAGGGATGGTAAAGCTCTCCCATCCTGAGAGAGCTACATGGCTCTGTCCCCATGCTGGAAGAGAAGAGGGGAATCATGGATCTTTCCTCTTGGCTTAGCCTCACAAAACTCAATTACCAGAGCTAGCTCAGCCACCTGTGTGCTACGGCATCCATCACAATGACAGAAAGTTCCAGAGTTCACAGTGAGGCCCTCTCTCTTTCCTTCTGCTCATCTCTCACCCTGGCTGGGCCTGCTCGCCACTGAGTAGAGGTCAAACCATGAATCTGGAGCCAGAAAAGACAAGAACTTGGGACCTAGGTTCAGTTTCTGCTAACCTCAGATTCTTTATCTGGGATGTGGGAATATTGATGGGCTTCATCAATAAATTACAGAAGAAAATCAAGTGAGTGTGTGCTTGGGGAGGGAGGGTTACATGGGACTCATGTCTACCATTCTTGACTGTTACCTTTAGAGTAGCTTTAGGTTTGTCATCAAACTAATGCGAAACTCAACGGCCCAGAACTATTTACATCATCCAGGGAACAGAGCCAGGGAGGAAGGCCATCAATAGATGAGTGGATTAAAAAAAATAGGGTATGTGTATGTAACAGAGTTTGTTTCTTTATAAAGAATGAAATTACATTTGTAAAAAATGTAAGTTTTTTTTCAGTTGAGTGGATGGAACTGGAGATCACCAGCAACCTTGTTACCATGTTAAATGAAGTAAGCTAGACTCAGAAACACAGTTAAGAGGCTAAAGTACACGTGAGTCCAGGCCTTCCTGGGTGACCTGGTGAGGCTCCATCTCAACAAAATCAGAAAAGGAAAATCAAGAGGAGTTACATATTTTCTTTATGTAAAATCTAGATTAAGACATTCTTAGGATGTCAGAGTAGAAAGGGGGCTATGTTGGGGGAGGAAGGAATCAGCAGAAGAGATGGGAATGTGGGGTGGCTCTAAGCAAAACACACTAAGTACACACAACAAACTGTCCTAACAAAGCCTATTATTCTGTAGAGTGGTCAAAAACACCCTTTGGACTTTACTCTGAGGGCGATGGTGAACCTCAGAGGTACTATGTGGGCCGTGGTGAGATTCTAATTTTGTAAACATTGCTCTGGCTGCTGCCCGCTGGAAGATTGAAGGAAACCCCAGGCTGGCCACAGGAGCCCAGGCAGGAGGCATTCCAGGTACTGGGATTGTCAGCACTGGGTGGTCAGCACTGGGTGGTCAGCACTGGGTGGTCAGCACTGGGTGGTCACAGTTAAGGAGTGAGGAGGAGGGCAGGATGCAGAGAGGAGGAGGGAAAGGAAAAGGAAGGTGAGTTCTGGAGCTGTGGGGATTGGTTGTACAGAGGGCTGAGGGAGAGGGCAGTGCCCTCAGAGATCTCTCGGCTTCAGTTTGCCACAGGTGGGCTAAGGAATCTCTTCCTGGAGGAATGCAGGCTGTGTAATGGAAGAAAATTCAAGTGATGAGCCAAGATCATCTGTGGAATTGTGCTTCCCAAGCCCTGATGTACGATTTAACTGTGGCCTGCAGGATTGTGATCAGTTAACGGTTTGTGATCCTCGACTCCCACTGTTCTGAGAGTCCATGGGGATGACAGAAATATCCTTGATTTGGCTTATTCTCCAGCATCTCCTCTGCCTGGCAGACTGATGTTAAGTCAGTCATCTAACAGTCTGACTCTCGATTGTCCTGTGAAGTGGAAAAGGTACTCAGAGATAGTTCCTGAGAATTTTGAAAAGATTTGAGCAGATGGATACTTGGAGAAAACACTGTAAGCTATCACATCTACGGTACAGACGTGTGGGGCTCTTCTCTTTAAGGGGACATTGTGGATAGCGTGCCCCAAATTGCAGCTAAGTGTGAACCTGAAGCTCAGTCAACATCCCCCATTCTCTGGCCTGCCGTGCTTAAATACAACCGGGGGGAGAGAAGCTAGGCCCAGAAGGTGGGAAAATCTATTCCTGGAGGGAAACAAGGTAAAACCTGTATTTTAAGGTGCTAGAACTGAGCCTCTTAACTTCAAAAATCCCTGTAAACACATCATACATCCACAGGGTCCTTAAAGATCCTTATAAACACATCATACATCCACAGGGTCCTTAAAGATCTCTGTAAACATATCATACATCCACAGGGTCCTTAAAGATCCCTGTAAACACATCATACAACTGCAGGATCCTGAATTAGTTAAAGAATTTCAGCAAAGGGAGAATTTGCTGAACAGAAAACACAGCAACAGATGTGACAGTCTCCCCATCATAAGGCAGCTATGCCCACAGTAAAAATAAATGTAACCAGGTCAAATTTGAGTAAAAGGTTAAGGCTTTCAAAGTGGATAAAATGCACCAGCAGTTTCCCTATAACAACATGGGTGTGGGGACAAGTCCCCAGAACAGAAGAATCTAGTCCCAAAGGTAGGTATGGACCCAATACACAGCTGCTGTTCATATGGCTCTCAGAATGAGTCTACTTTTAATTGAAGAATTTAATAATACAGTTCACTCTCTTCTTAGAAGGCATCAGCCTGGATGCTTATACTACTTATTTCTGGATATGTATTCAATTTCCAGGAATATTTTCTACTAAATTAATTAAGTTTTAAACTTAAGACATTACAGTATTATGAGTGAGTTGTACCAATTCCAAATGTCTCAACTTTAATATTCTGAACATTTTTATAGAGACTTGTAATTTTAATTGAATAATTAATTAAGATGAGGGGTTTCATATATCCCAAACTGGCCTCAAATTCAATATATAGCTGAGAATGATCTTGAGCTTCTGATCCTCTTGCCTTTGTCTTCCAAGTGTTAAGACTATAGACATACGTCACCAGGCCTGGCTTACATGCTGGTGATCAAAGCTTGCTAGGAAGAACTCTACCATCTGAACTATACCTCTAACAAGATCTTTACAGTGTAATTGAACTTAAAAAGCAATTCTGAAAGACAAGTTATTATTTATCTCCTCTTTATAGATAAACAAACATAAGACTCAAAGACACTAACACAGGTAGTTAATACAGCCGGAGTCAATAGTGGGGACATCAGCTGAGTTTATCTAGACTTGAAGTCTTTGTTTTTTAATCATTTTTAATTAGCACTGCTTGCGCGTATCTTAAGCAGCCTGACTGTAAAGGTGAGCTATAGTCCCAAGTTAACAGGAAAGTGAAGGAGACTCGTTGGGCTCTTCGTGCCAGCCTTGCTGTGGAGCCTATGGTGATTCTTAGGGCTCAGGGAACTCAGAACACTGGAGTCAGGTTCCTATGGATTCACTCAAGAGTCTATGGCATTATAGTTTTCCAAACTTGAAGAGGAGATGTATGTGGATCAAGCTAACAGGTGAGATCAAGGTCATGGCTGGCGACAGATTTCAGAGAGTTTCTCAGACTGTTGGAGCTAGGAGCAGCTCAGGCTTCTCAGAGTCACACCCGCCCGGACTCATCTCCCTACACCTCATGAGTCTCAGAATGCTGGTTGCAGATTTCTGGGCTTCTTGCTTCTAGACTATTCTAAATGAGCCCAAATAGTTATAAATCACTTCCCTTTCCTTCCTAGCAAACCACCCTCTAGTGCAACTTGCATCTTAGGGTGGAGAATGGGGTGCTGGAAGAACTCACGGGTGTTGGCAAGGCAGGAGGAGTCTAGTCACTTCAGGAAGTAAACGTTTCTAAGATCAGTTCCATGATTCTGACAGAGGATTGTCGGGCAGGGTTGTGAAGGAACTGTCAAGCAGAGCACAGCTTTTTTAAACTGAGTAGATAAAACGAAAGTAAGGATTGTGGTCTATGAAAACCCCTGCTCCAATCCTCTCATCAACTGCTTTTACTGAGTAACGACTCTGTTTTACTTTGTTCTCAAAACAGAACCAAATGCTCTGACCCCTCAAATGAGCTGTGAGGTCGGATGCTACCTGCTGACAGAGATCACGGTTCTTGGGTTTATCGTCTTTTCAGTGCCTGGCTTGGCACGGCTTAGGTGCTCGATAACCCAGGGACAGAGGCTACACCATTAGCAGAATCAAACCAGCGAGGTGCTTGACGACGGGAGAGTCCAGGCTGTCCAGTGTGCGGCAGTCCCAGCAGGAGTTTGCTACAAAGCAGGGACGAGGCAGAAATCCCTTCCCTTCCTTCCGCCTGCTGCAGGGAGGAGTTGAGGATGCCTGACAAACTGGACTCCACAGCCTCAGGAAAGCATTCACAGATTCAGAAAAAGGAAAGGTGAAAAAGAGAGATCTCGGTGGAGTTTTTTTAAAATCACCAGTGATGGATGCCATCTGGTGCCGTGCTTCCCGGAGCCCGGTCCACAGGCCAGGATCGCCGACACCGTTTGGGAGCATGTCAGAGACGTGAACCCTCAAGCCCCACAGACCCCTCCCTCCCTTTAGGAGCCTCGGATTCATGTGCATGGGAGCACAGGACCATTTGAGACACCTGAAGCCAGTATCCCCCCAAATGCCTGGTGCAGCTGTGGGCAGCCAGTCCCTCAGAGCCTCCAAGAGAAGACTTCTGGGTAGCAAAGCAAGATAACATTAGGTTGAACTATACAAAATTGTCGACTATTCAACAATCCTGTGACCTACAAAGACGACAGTTTCAAATGAAACTCCAATTTCAGCTCAATCTATACCCCGTTATGAACAAAAAGCATTTCTGACCTAGGATACGGCGGTTTTACAAAAAAAGCTCAGAGTCTATGTATAACAGCCCATAGGTATGCAGGTGAGCTGTGTGTGCTTCACATTAAGCCCCCCTTCCATTAAAAAAAAAAAAAAAAAGGTTTAACATAAGCTGGGAACATCAGGTTTTCTTTGTGCCCTGAAAGATGTGCTCATATCAAACCTAGATTTCTCCAGGTACCCCATTTTCCATCTTAAGAGGCAGGTCAGGAGGGGAGGTGAAGTGATTTGTAACTATTTGGGCTTATTGAGGATCGTTACAAAGCACCTAGGTAGAAAGAGCTGGGAATCTATAGCTCATGTTCAGAGACGAATGCAGCTGTCCCACACGGCTGGGGTGGGCAATGGCATCAGGATACATGGCCCCCTGAGTTCTTGGTCCCCTTTGGCCACCAGCAGCCTCCTTCACACCTCTGTTTCCCACCAGGGCTTTGGAGGGCAGGCCTGACTTAACATTCCCTAGAGAGTGAGTTTTAGAAAGAAATAGTGACAGCACCGTTTGGAGCTTCTTAATGAGGGGCCACAAAACAGCTGGGCTTGGATGACAGAGGTGACTCAAGGGGTCTCCTGAAGTCATACAACCTCAGCGGAGCTCATGCCTCCGGCTGAGGCTCCCCTAACTTCCTAGGCCCTGGTTGAAGTCCACTGCTGCCTCCATGCACCCTCCACTGGCGTCTTACGAGGCCAGCTCCCTACCACCCAGACTCTTGCTAGGTACGTGCCCCATCTAATGCTCCTCTCACTGTGGGACGGGCACTGAGCCCTTCTTGTGGTGATACCTTCTCAACAGGGTTTTTTCTCTTGATGTCACCCCAGTCCCGGCAGTCCCCAGCACAGAGCAGACGCCAGTCTCCGTCCTCCATACCGAAGGAAGATGTCATTCCAGGTCCCACGTGCTTTCTGTGTAGTGCCCTCTCTGGGCTTCAAGTTTGTCCCTTTGCCACGGCACACCTGCCAATCCCCTGGGAGACACAGCCTACCTCTGCTCCAAGGACATACATACTCCTTTCTGCCTGGCTCAGACGAATGCTACAAGTCTCCCCCAAACTGCTATCAGAGGACAAGGACAAGCACAGCCCATTTATCCATCCAGGATGACTCAGAGGGGTGGGAGAAAGGACCAGGACCAGAGGCACCTTCCCTGGCATTGGGTTCCTATCCTGACTTCAAGTGGCTCTGGCCAGGCCCTTAGCACCCCGATTCCTGCTCCCTGGTCTGTAAGATGAAGAGAGCAGTGACTTGAGATGACACGAGCCAAGCTCTTCCTTCCCAGGCTTTGTCCTAGGTTCCTGGTTACAATATTCTCCCTGTCAGAGCCTTTAACTGTCTGTCAAGAATGACTTTATAAATAATCTTGGAAACCCCAGCCACAGATGTCTTCTGGGCCCCGCTGGGACACTGGTGGCACCCACCTTCTCCTGGGGCTTGGGATGAGGAACTCAGAGTGGCTTCTGATGGTTATGGCTGTGCTCTGAGTTGAGCCAGGGAAGTCCCCTCTTTGTCTTTGCCCACTGGCTTTGCTAGTGAGCCCTGAGAATCTAATTTATGTTCGTAACACCGTGAGGTGTGAGGTGGATTAACCTGGCTTCCACAAGAGAAAACGGAGGCTGGGCAGAGGCTTCAGAGCCGCTCGCTCAGGTTTCAGGGCTGCACTAGAACCTAGCTTGAACTCGGCTCCTGAATTCTCATTTTCATTATTGCTCGTTCGGAGGTGCCTAGTGTTTTGTGGTTTATCTCACAGGTCTAGCAGCTCCAGAATGACAGGCCTGGGCCTAGGAGAAGGCTTACTGTCACCGGGGTGGGAGTGGGGGTGGGGGTCAGAGTTGTTGTATGAACAACCCCACAGAGCTAGAAGAAGCACAGCTTGTAGGCCAGTGTGACAGGATGTCACCCTGGCCTGGGAGAGGATGGCTTAGAAAGGAATTCTATGAGTGCTCCACCCCTGCAGTCTCTTCACCACATGTAAGTGTTCACCACACATTCACAGGTTTGCTGCATGTTCACTACACATTTGCCATGCATTGGCTGCATCCTCACCCCCTGCTTATCCAAGGCTCACCTGCATGTTCACTGCATGTTTGCCGTAGGTTCAGGAGATCTAGGACCTGATCTGCTGCTGCCAGAGGCTCAGTGCCCATGAAATGATAAACCCAGAGAAAGCATGTTAGGCAGGGACTTATAGAGCCATAAAGGACGCTGTCACCAGACCTCAGAAGGCAGAGACACATGGCCTTAATTAAAACATCCAGGGACAAAGGTAAAGAGAGGATTCCTGGAAGAAACAGTGGATTTTTACCAAACCTACTGGGTAGGGGAGGGATGTGTGTGAGCCTTCCGGGGTAAAGGGGGGAAGGGAAGGAGGGAAGAGTGGGTGTTTAGGGGTGGCTGCACGCCTGTGTATGTGGGATGATGGTCCCAAGTAGGAAAGATACATTTTCCTCTCTTTCTTTCTTTCTTTTCTTTCTTTCTCTCTCTCTTTCTTCCTTCCTTCCTTTCTCTCTTTCTTCCTTCCTTCCTTTCTCTCTTTCTTTCTTTCTCTCTCTCTTTCTTTCTTTCTCTCTTTCTCTCTTCCTTTCTTTCTCTCTTTCTCTCTTTCTTTCTTTCTCTCTTTCTTTCTTTCTTTCTTTCTTTCT
>JADRCD010079505.1:0-24053 GCA_019843815.1 Montemys delectorum | reverse complement strand
TTTTTTTGTTTTATGATAAAATGTTCTACAGATATCTGTTAAATCCATTTGGTTTAAAACTTCTTTTAGTTTTACTGTGTCTCTGTCTAGTTTCTGTTTCTATCATCTGTCCATTGCTGAGAGTAGAATGTTGACATCTCCCACTATTATTGTGTGTGGTGCAATGTGTGCTTTGAGCTTTAGTAAAGTTTCTTTTATGAATATGGGTACTATTGCATTATGAGCATAGATTTCAGAACAGAGAGTTCTTCTTGGTAGATTTTTCCTTTGATGAATATGAAGTGTCCTTCCTTATCTTTTTTGATAACTTTAGATTGAAAGTAGATATTATTCGATATTAGAACAGCTACTCAGGCTTGTTTCTTGGGACCATTTGCTTGGAGAATTGTTTTGCAGCCTTTTATTCTAAGGAAGTGTCTGTCTTTGCAACTGAAGTGAGTTTCCTGTGTGCTGTAAAATGTTGGTCCTGTTTATGTATCCAATCTGTTAGTCTATGTCTTTTTATTGGGGAACTGTGTCCATTGTTATTTAGAAATATTAAGAGAAAAAGATTGTTGCTTCCTTTTATTTTTGTTGTTAGAGGTGGTACTATGTCTTTTGTGGCTATCTTCTTTTTTGATTTGTTAAAAGAAGATTATTTTCTTGATTTTTCTAGGGTGTATTTTCCCTCCTAGAGTTGCAGTTTTCCATTATTACCCTTTGAAAAGCTGGATTTGTGGAGAGATATTGTATAAATTCATTTTTGTCATGAAATATCTTGGTTTTGCCACCTATGGTTATTGAGAGTTTTGCTGCGTATAGTAGCCTGGACTGGCATTTGTATTCTCTTAGTGTCTATATGACATCTGCCAGGATCTTCTGGCTTTCTTAGTCTCTGGCGAGAAGTCTGGTGTAATTCTAATATGTCTGCCTTTGTAAGTTACTTGATCTTTTTCGCTTACTGCTTTTAATATTATTTCTTTGTTTTGTGCATTTGGTGTTTGATTATTATGTGATGGGAGGAATTTCTATGCTAATCCAACCTATTTGGTGTTCTAAGCAAGAAACATATTCAGGTGACTAACCCCAAGACAGCCTTTGACAAATTTATTTTAAACCAGCCAAATCCAATGTTTTAATTACATGAGATTCACTAGTTTAATAAATCTACTCCACAGCATAGACAAATCTCAGGTGAATAGGCATCAGTGTTTTGATCATGTAAATTTTGGCTGACCAATCCCGATTGGTCATAGATTATGGTTATATATTTAATATCTAAAGTATTATCTGTGTTCATCCCAAAAATTCATACATAAGGTATATTTTTAAGCAATAGTATCATGTTCCAACATAGACAAACATTAATCATAAGCTAATAGGTATTTCTATTATTTAAAAATGTATTTGTTTGTTTGTTTTTTGGAGGGGAACCTGGGAAAGGGAAAATTTCCATGTAAATAAAGAAAATATCTAATAAAAAAAAGAAATATAAAAAAATGTATTATTTTCAACTATTCTACCAAAACCAGCTAATTTTTACATTAGCTAATTTTTTAATATAATCCATATTTAACTATACTCATTTTTTAAAATTCTTCATCAGGAAGTGCTTGCAATTGAGCTTAGATTTCCACATATCATATGCAAGCACTCTTCTACTGGTCAGCACAACCGCATTTTCCAACAATTATTATTTACAGCAAACTTTTATTATTTTCCTCTCTATCCTCTGTAACTATGATAATGGTGAGAATCTTTCACTCCCTAGACCTTCCAAAATTATGCACAACTGTCATTTTGGAAATCTGGTCGTGTTTAGAAATTTGTTCATATTGAATGCCATTGCTTGCTATAAACTTATTGAAAGTTTTGTGACTTCGTGGATCACCCACAGAAAAATATCACTTGCCAGATGAGCATGGTCAGGTTGGCTATATTGAAATGCTTTTACTATATGCTCATAGTTTCTGGATTCAGGCTCATACTGACAGAAGGAACCATTAATTATTCTGTTGTCACAGTCTATCTACCCCTTGAGGCTGTGAAGAAAGCAAGAGAGCAGTGATGTAACCGAATGATTCTACCTGTATGCACTAATAACTTTAAAGTCATTCAATGTTATATAGTCTGTATTTAAAATATCAATTCCAAATCATCATAGGAAAAGATGAAAGGAAAAATACATATTGGATAAGTGAAATAATATTCATAATGCTATTTATTAAAGAAAAACAGTTATAAGTAAAGATTCCCACCAATATTGAAGCTACTTTTATTTCTTATCAATGAATGTTACACATTCATACCTAGAATTAACTGAAGAAGAAAATATTTATGTAAAGACTATCATAAAAATTAAAAGTAAAAACCTTAACCATGGAAATGGGTTTTTTGTCATTCAAATGTACCAAAAAATGGATATCCCCCACAATGAGAGTGAAGAGGATGAAAGGGATGAGAATAAGGGAGAGGAAAATGATGAGAGGGAAGAGGAAGAGGAGCAGGAGCAGGAGAAATTGAAAGAGGAGGAAACAAAGGAGCATCAACATCATAAAATGAAACTTGTACCTTTAGTTTGTATTTTCTTCTCAGGTTTCTCCTGCTTTTCAGCCTTTTCTTTGTGTATTTCTATGGAAACATAGAATATGTATTTAAAAAACTGAAAAAAATATAAAATTTAAACCATACCAGTAACTAAACTTGTAAATTGCATAACCATGTATAACATTTTCTTAGAAGGATGTGTTAATCTCAAAGGTGGGTAGAGAAAGAACACCAACCCAAACCATCATGGCCAAAATAATTAAAGCTAGCCATTAATTAAAGCAAGCTTTTTTTAGCTGTGTATATGAGCTGTATATGACCTAAGGTGGGCTTTGAGGAGTCAGCCTTGGACATGAGGAAAACACATTAGAGGGGTTACTAAATGGAAGATATGGCTATTGAAACAGGTGGAGTTATAGGAACAAAACATAAGCTTAACAAGTTACTCATAACATCCTGAAACAAAGTTGTGACTGCAACATAGTCATAATGACCTTCTGACCTTTTGAAACAAAGGTAGGGTTACAAGATGGTTTTGAAACAAAAGCATTACTGCCAGTTCCTGGAACAGGCAGTACAGAAACATTTGTAATTGAGGTTTCTGGTGGAGCTTAGCTCAGTCCTTGAGACACCTGTTTAATCATGAACAGGAATGAGTCTAGTTTTTCTTCACTTCTAAACCCAAGACAAAGGCAGGTTAGTTCTTTACTTGCCAGACCTGAAAGAGACTTGTTAATAATTACTGCATAAAATCACTTCTTTATAATAAATGGAAATCTGGAATCATCATAAAATCAGTCTCTTAAAAAAGTAAGAATTTCCTTATGCCTGTCGCTATTTTCAGAAAATGATCACAAACTCTGATTGTCCTTGACTTTAATTACTTTCAATGCAAACTGAGAATATTTAATCTGAATTTCATTTAGATTTAGGATAGCTTAGCTTTAACATACTTCATTAAGAGTTTATGAAGTGAACTGTAGCCACTAATAGGAAGTACATGCTAGAACTATCAACTCCAAGATATGTTTATAAGTGGCACTTGACATTGCATTTAAACAAAAATTTTGCCAACTAGATGTGGCACATTTCATACTTAGGTGATTTTTTTTCTAAATATGGGATCACACATTTATTCAATTTGCAGTAGTGCATATTTTAGAATATGAGGCTAATTCTGAATTAACATTTGATTTAGAGAAAAACAAATTTGAGATGAGAGTTATTGCTACCTCTAAAAGGTTACTTATTCTTAAATATCATGTGCTTTCTTTAAAAAAGTCATGATGTTTGTTTGTTTAACTCATTTTTTAGCAGCTGATCTAAAAAGATAGTAGTTATTGAATGTATTTTAAAATCTGCATCTGTTAATTTGCATTTTTATCTTTGTTATGTCTGCTCAGTCAAGACAAGCCAGTCAGAAACTCAATATCCTGTGAAAAGACAGCTATTGACATTTATTCCTCTTCTAAACAGATATGCATAACTGTGAAGTCTTCCCTCAGTTTCTAACATTAATCAATTATCTTAATATGCACAATGTTATTTGCTAACTCTCATCTCATTGTGACTTTGAAAAGTGTCAGACAAGTGCTGATGAGGGTACAAGTTCACTCATATATCTGAAAAAAAGTCTGCAAGGCCCCAAAACAAACCATCAAAAAGCATTTCTGTCTGGATTTATCAATACAAATTTTTTCCTTAATGCTTCCACATTCAACTTCACAGCAGGTCTCTCAGCTTAGCTATGTGAGATTTTTGATTGGGAAATATGATATGGTCCCACTGTGGGGCAATTCTTTCTAGTCAATGATATGTCACAGTCTCTCTGGCTTCTCTATCTAATTAGTGCTCATAGTCCCATATATACTTTTAATTGTGGCAAGGAAAAGTGTTTAAGAATCAGAGAATGTTTCCTGTCACACAAAACAAACCACCATTGAGAATCATTGCTCAAATATATACAATAAGTAGTATCAAATACATCACCATTTGATACTTCCCCCATCTCCCTTTCTCTGAGTGATAGGGGTCCCCCTGGGTATCCTCTGCCTAAGTCTCTGGAAGCTTAGATGCTTCCTCTCCCATTGACGCCAGAAAAGGCAGCCCAGCTAGTAGAATATATCCAATATACAGGGAACAGATTTTGGGATGGTTTCCATTCCAGTTGTTTGAGACACACATGAAGGCCAAGCTGCACATCTGCTACATATGGAGACCTAGGTCCAGCTGGTGTATGTTCTTTGGTTGGTGATTTGAACTCTGAGAGCCCTAAGGTTAGTTGACTCTGTTGGTCTTCCTGTGGAGTTCCTATCCCCTTTGGGGCCACAATTCTTCCTCTTATTCTTTCATAAGTGTCCCCAAGCCCCTTCCACTCCTTGGCAGTGGATGTCTGTAAACCAGCTAATCTTAAGTAGATGGTTCTGAGCAGTTTGACTAGACTTCTCCAGGTCCACTGGAAAACTCTAGAAATAAATCTTGGTTTTCCTGGAAAAGACAGAGTTCTGCCTGTGGTTCTCCTCCCTTATTCTCTGTAAACACACACTGATCCCTGAGAAGACATCTAACATATAAATGGTTCTTCATAATCTTCTGAGTGGGTTTCTTTATTTGAGGTCTGAATGAGATATTGGATTAGATACTATTAAAATTAATTTGAAATTTTTCTTTTGTCCTTTCAGAATCTGGTTAGTCGGAAGGGTTAAAATGACATACATGACTCATGTTATGGTCATACAAGAGAGTGCTTCTCTAGTCCTCAGAAACAAATGTCCTTTTTTAAATGGTAGGACAATCACAGAGGTAAAACTCTTTCAATGAACTGATTAAAAACAAATTTGAGTTTCTTCTCTGTCAACTTCCTGCTTTCTTCTTCTCATCCAAATCAATAGAAGCTTTACAGAAGATTGAAACTTGGTTATCATCCAAGTCATTAAAGTTAGGTAAAGGCTAAATGTTTGAAATAGTCTCCAAATATGTAAAATAAGTAATTTCACTAGACGTTTATTGTTCCTAGAAAGTATTAGTTGGAAACAAAGAGAGAATGAGACTTTTTAAATAAAAATTTATATTAAATGTTATACTCATTTCATAGGAAAAAATATATAAAGTGATTATTGACAATATTTTATTTCCCTTTAGGATAGTGTGTCCATGTGATGGATGCATGTGGATTTTCCACCTGTAGGCCATGCAAATGAATAAAGAAACAGTTCTGGAACCCATAAAGAAAGGATGAAAACGAAGTGAGACTCTTCTGTGGGGTTTTCTACTGAAAGCTATCTGCCTGTATAAACACATCCAACATGCCTAGCCTAAGGTATATTTTGGGACATATATTATGTAAAGTGACAGTTTCTAAGACTGGATACTCCATCCTGGTCCAAAACAGACTTCACTGTAAAGCAGTTTAATAGATGTTTGTTCACCACAGATCAGACTAAAGAAGCAGCATCAGGAACTGCTCTGGCTCCAGTTAGCTGTATTTTCAATTAGATGTCATTAAAACATAAAAATTAAACCCCATTTTTAATACTATAACCTACAGGGAAATTAGCCACAGTCCATCCTAGAGGGAAAAAACATGGAGATCTATCTCAAAACCTGCGATCAAGAACAGCAATCAGGACCCACTCACAGGAATATACTCTGCTTGGTAATTTGTATCTCTGTTTTTTGGAGACACAGAAATGACTACTCAGACATAAAAAGAAACAAAACCCCATTATTTGCAGCAAAATGAGTGAAATACACATAGAAATAGTATAAAGAAAATAAGCCAGTACTTGGCAGCTAAGTATCTTCCATTTTCATTCCTGTAAAGTGAAACTTCAATCTGAGTAGGTTAGTGTGATGGTTTGCATATGCTTGGCTCATAGGGAATGGTTCTGTTGTGAGGTGTGGCCTTGTTAGAAGAAGTGTGTCACTATGGAAGAATCAATCTTCTCCTCCTTGCCTTCAGAACAAGATGTCGAACTCTTAGCTCAGCTCCTCCTCCATCATGCCTGCCTGGACACTGCCATTCTTCCTGCCATGATAATGGACTAAACCTCAGAATCTATAAGCCAGTTCCAATTAAATGCTGTGTTAAGAGTTGTCTTGATCATGGTGTTAGTTTACAGCAATGGACACCTTAACTAAGACAGATAGATATTACTAAGAATTGAGAATGGTGCTAGGATGAAGAGAATATAAATGCATATGATTTATATTGCATGCATGAATGTATTGTACTGAACTCTATTGTAAAGTGTGTTAATTCTTTTGTAAAAAGAATACCACTCAAGGATCAGAAAGGCATCCAAGCAAATATTCTCTCTCTGACCTTCCTTAAGGAGATAACTCTAAAGCAGTAGGGAGATACTTGCAGGTGGAATACCTGATTACTTAAAAACAAAAGCAAATAAATTTGAAGTATAATCCTCTGATGGAGAAAAAACTAGAAACATGTCAGAAAGTTTAGTTCATTTTTCTTCCTTTTATCTATGACAAACAGAAAAGACAAAACCTAATTATATAGCTCAGAATACACGTTCAGTAGGCATCGCCGTACAGTACAGCTAAGTTTGTATAGGCCTACATATACCTTTGTTTCTTTGCTCACAGGACAAAGATAGGTATCTCATGATTCAAACTCAAGGAGAATCTGAATATCTCTCTGCCACTTTATTGCTAGGCTTCATTCTTCCTGGGGATTGGATCACAGCACTAATATTGCTGCTTGTGGCTATCAGCTTTCAGAAGATCCATTGACACTTCTTCAGTGTGCCAATCTGTTTTCTTATACTTTAGTCAGGAATATATGACCATCCAGGCTCCTCTTCATTTGAGTAATAACATGTTACCAGTTTGGATTTCACAAAGATATTTTTCTCACAGGTGATTTCTGATTTATTAACCTCAATTGCACTTTTCAGCCAAGAAGTGCTTGTAGAATACTGGAAATTTTAATTTAAAAGATTCAAGGTATTAAAAGTAGAAATCTAATGCCCTATGGTTTTTAACTTTCTTCTTCAAATAGAAAAAGACCTCTCTGTTATTAATACTTTCATTTAGTTGTTTAAAAATTTCTATAGCTATGCAAACTACTTTTCATGACATGATACTGATGAATGTTTACTCGACACTGTGTCAAAGATCATGACATTCTTTCAGGAACAATTTCTAGGACACACATAAGGAACAAAGAGGAAAGTTAGGGAAGTCATCAATACTCTCCAAATAGAAGAGCTTTATAAAGAGACACATGTCAAATGCCTATGAGAAGATATTCACTCTCAGCGAAAGATCGAATAATAATTCCCCTTTGTAACCAGAAAATCCTAGGACTTTTGGTTTAGGAGTTTACAGAGGTCAAGGTGTTTTAACCCAGGCATATGACTGTCCAATTTTGAGAATTCATAGCATAAAATAAGATGAACTGCCAAATGAATGATGATTATCTCGATGGATTGAGAAGCAATGAAAGATAATCTTTTGTTCTACTAGGTGTATGGTAGCACTGATAGTAACAAGTAGGCTCCCTGCTTGTTTCCCTGTGTCAGAAATCGTGTCAGAGAAAGGCGAGTGAAGTCCACAGAGAGAGTGTGCTGTTTTCTTAATTCTTTTACCTCTGTTAATTGTCCTCAAACTCTTTTCTGTATTTTAGGGTGAAGTACAAGGGATGATGAAAAAAGAAGAATAGAGCCAGTATTTGCCTCACATTGATGTACATATTTTCACTCTAAATAAACTAGAAAAAACCTTAATGACTTTTGCTTATTAATGAATTTAATTAAAGAATTCTAATTATTTAAACGCTAGTTTTGGTGTTGTGTTATTTAATAGAATTGACAAAATGTACTATCCTTAATCAAATTTTTTCAGAATTTTTCTAATTAATAATATCAAACAATATGAGAGATTTTAAACTGACAGAAAATAGATAAGCAGACACAATTTATTAGAGTGGTGAGAATAAATACAAGTGTAATAATTCTTTGGTATTATAATGTATTATATTGTAATTTAAAAGTATTTTGATAAGAAATGCAGACACAGAAGTCTATTAAAAGAATCTCCACAATATATTTTAATTCCTGGCATTCATTAAATACTGGTAACTGTTGAAGATAGTTAACATTGGAATCAATATGCCTAATTAAAATCTGATTCTGATCACTGCTATGTGAATTTTATATTCTCATCCATGAAATAAGAAAATAACAACAAATCTACTTTATAGGCTTTCTTGAATATTAAAATGAGTCAAAATTTAAAGGACATCACCTGATATTAAATGATTATCTTATGACTCCACTGATTTGATGGTCTTTGTTTCTTAGTAAATAGTATATTTGATGATAGCTGTAGTGAAAATTGTGGAATCTTGGTTTCTTTAAAAAACACAGAAATAGGGCTGGAGAGATGGCTTAGCAGTTAAGAACACTGAGCACTCTTCCCAACGTCCTGAGTTCAATATGCAGCCACCACATGGTGGATCACAACCATCTCTAATGGGATCCAATGCCCTCTTATGTGTCTGAAGACAGCTACAAAGTAGTAGTAGTAGTAGTAGTAGTAGTAATAATAATAATAATAATAACAATAATAATATAAATTAAAAGAAAATCTGGAGGAAAAGAAAAATTTTAAGAATATATTTTCATATTAAGCGCCTTTGTTGGTTGGGATATGGCCCTCCTTCAGACAGTCTGCAGCAGCTGACTATGAGTCGCCTTATTCTTTAGCAGGGGCATGGTTTTGCCAGCTGCAGATAGTTTCTGCAATTATTTAAAATTTGGAATTCTAGGAACTTTTCAGAGGGCATATAAATGCAAGGGCCTTGAAAGGCAGAGTCAGTGGGTTGTTGGTTACTGACAGAGGAGGAGGTTGGATGTGGTTTCTTAGTAGTCATGCTACAAGAAGAAACAAACAAACAAACAAACAAAAAACAAATTAGATTCAAGAATCTCTCTTACTTTCTCTCCCTCCCTCCCTCCGTCCCTCCTGCCCTCACCCCTCACCCTCACCCTCCTTCTTCTTCTCCCTGTCCCTCTCTCTCTCTCTCTTGCTTTCTCTCTCTCACTCTCTCCTATCCTTTCCCTCCAATCTAGTGATAGGAAGTGAAACCCAGGGTTGGGGAATAAGGGAAAAAACTCACAAAGTAGCAGAAACAAGCTACAGATGGCCCACTATTTTGTTCCACAATAAAATTTCAATACGTAACAGTATGTGTGACAGACTAAATAATAGCTTGAGAAACACATATACTATGTAAATATTGTTTTGAGAAAGCAAATTTGGTTTTCAAAATATGTTTTAAATGGGAATATAGCTCTCTGATATAGTGCTTGGTTTGCACCACAACAATATATATGTATTCACATGTGTGCACATATGTGTATATGTGTGTATGTGTGTATATATATATATACATATATGTATATATATATATATTTTATACATATGGTAACATATTCTGTAATATAGTCTCTAAGAATTAATTCTTATAAATATTCATTCTCAACATTGGTAATATACACAATATATATTGTATTAAAATATTATAAGCTGGGAAAATTTATAGAAATATAAATACATATTTATTATATATATAATACAAATGTATATTTTACAAATGCTGAAAATTGTCACAAAATTGTACTGTTTATGGATATAAAATAAAGTAACTGAAAATAAACTTAAACACTTTTCAAAAGTATTTCCCACAACATAGTTTTAACATTTTCATTTGCAATGAATATATATATTAATAAAATTAATTTAATTAATTAAACTTTTAATTAATTCATAAAATTTCATAATACTCTAGTGAAAATAAATTTATAAAAATATTATATATATATAATAGAATGTTAAATATTAAAACAGCATGTCCACACAACAGAAAAATAAAAAAGACTAAAACTCGAGACAAGGTTTTAAGTTAGGTTTGTCTGTTCACCAAGTTTAAAGGAAGGGTCACTAAATTTCAAACTCCCCTAAATCTGTCTTCATTTTGTGCTCTGGATTTTACTAGTGAATTTTATTTCATTTTTTAGTTTTTTTGCTTAGTCATTTTTTATTGGATATTTTATTTATTTACATTTCAAATGTTATCTCCTTCCCCCATGTCCAGAAACCTGCTATTCCTTCCCTCCTCATGTTTCTATGAGGGGCCACCCCTACCTACCCACGCACTCCTACCTCCCTTGCAATCCCCTACACTGGAGCATCCAGCCTTCACAGAACCAAGGGCCTCTCCTCTAACTGATGTCCCACAAAGCCATCCTCTGAAACATATGTGGCTGGAGCCATGAGTTACTCCTTGTGTACTCTGTGGTTGGTGGTTTAGCCCCTCGGAGCTCTGGCGGGGGTGGGGGAATGGAGGAGTGGGGGAGTGAGGGGTGGAGGAGGAAGGGGTGTCTGGTTGGTTGATATTGTACTTCCTATGGCGTTGCAAATCCCTTCAACTCCTTCAGTCCTTTATCTGACTCCTCCATTGGGGACCCTGTGATTAGTTCAATGGTTGGCTGCAAGCCTCCACCTCTGTATTTGTCAGGCTCCAGCAAAGCCTCTCAGGAGACAGCTATAGCAGGCTCCTGTCAGCAAACACTTCTTGGGCTTTCGCAACATAACTTTGATTTAATAATATTTATGCATGTGTTTTATATGTACAAATTGTAAAATCCATGCATTTGGTAAATGTATTTACGTTCTTCATCTAAGAAAATAAATATAGATTTTAGTGAACCTGTGGCAGGTTTAAGATATACTTTTCGGTGTCCTGAGCAACTTTTTGTTTTGTTTTGTTTTGCTTATAGCTTCTTTTTTTATTATATATTTTCTTTATTTACATGTCATATGATTTCTCCTTTCCCAGTTTCCGCTCCAAAAACAAACAAACAAACAAACAAACAAAAATAAGAACAAACCCCTGTTGCCTCCTCCCTCCCCATGCCTGCCACCCCACACTCTTCCACTTATTGGCCCTGGCATTTCCTTACTTTTAAGTCTCGCAATATATGCTGTATGTCCCATTGGCATACCAAATTAGCCAGTAATTAGAAACTTTCAAATTCTATAAACTTGATTTGACAGTCCAGCTTGATATGATCCTCAGTTCTGTGGTTTGTTTTGTTGATTCAGAACTTAATGCCAAAGACAATCATCATGCCAGGAGAGTTCTCTTAAGGTTTTCTAATCTTGAGATCTTAGAAATTGGGAACTGAATCCACAGATACCAAAAATGATAAGGCTGACAGAATTAAAAATTAATAGAGCTAAACTAGTGAAAATAGATTTTACCAAATGATATTTTTAATTAAATTAAATTAATCATTATTTGTAGTCAATTATTTAAGTTATTTTATAATGTTTCACACATTTTTGCATATAATAAGTTATTTTCACCTATTTATGATAATAGCAAAGCTTATTTGGGGTCCTGTGTTTAATCTTGTCTGAGTCTTATGTAGCCAGATTTAAAAATGTATTCTTTATTTAGGATACTGAGACAATGTTAACAAATTAAAAATTATATCAATTCAAGATTTCTTACATCTGTTACCAAGGCAACTATCTTGATTCAAGATAACAAAAAAATGTTCCAAGTTTATTGGGCCACTAAGAATTAATTTTGATAAATGACTAAGCAAATCTAGTATTCTATTTACTGCCTATGAAATAATTCTAAAAGAAACTACTTTCCTGAAATCTTAACCATTATAACAAATATAGTAAATTTTGTATATATATATATATGTATATATATACATATATATATATATATATACATATATATTATACTTTTCCAGCTGTATCAAGAATTATTTTTCAGGAAAGTATAACTTCCACCAATAATGAAGAGCATGCAAAGATCTTTCTCAATCTTAAATCACCATTGTCTATAATTAAGTGAGTGGATACTAGAAATAATAGTAGGCAGACATCTCAGAGAATTCCTCAGGGATGTTCAAACTTATGAATGTAAAGCAATTTGAGTCTTATTTTGTTATATTTTATTATTTTGGAAGTTAAACTAAACTTTTTTTCCAGAAAAATAATTGTCTCACCATTGCATACTAATGGTATTTAGAAATTAACTATATTGAAATGCTTATCGATCTATCTACATTTTCCCCGTCTCTTTCTCATAAAATCTATAATCTCAGGTTAATGCATTTTTCCACTTTGGGACTTTATTTTCTCTAACTACTAAATGAAGCACCATTCCCAATATACAACCAACCAGACAGATGGAAGTCATTACAAATAATACCTTTTATTAGGTAAACACTGATGGAGTTAGGAGACATGGATGAGGTTCTGGCTGGGGTGGTATATGTGCTTCATAAAATTCATGATACCCTGTACTAGATCAATATAGCTGTTTATCCAAGTCATCTAGGGAGATTTTAAAACACATCCTGAGATATAGCCAATTTAAATTAGTTTCCCACAGTGAGGAAATATAGAGGATCTACAATTTAAATAAGCTCTGAGATAACTTCGGAACCACTGTTGGGAGCAGAATTGCTGTCCAGATCAATGTTTCTCAAATCTTAAAATGGATATGAACTGTTTGAGGATCTTCTTAAAATTCAGATTCTCATTTAGTCAACTGAGATGGATATAAATATCTAAATGGCTTCCAGATGATGTTCAAATTGTTGTTCATGGACCATATTTTTCAATGTGAGGGTTTGTTCTGGATGAACATCATGATTTAATCTGAGTCAGAAAGCATCTTAGCTGCAAATGAACTAGACTGAATATTAGTAAATCTAACACCTTTGTTTAAAGGTATGAGAACCAAGAGTCACTGGGTCTAAGTGCCTTAAATATACCATGTAAAGTACACAGATACTCTAATAGAAACACTTCCTACTTCTATTGACTGGGGTTTATCTCAGTGTTTACACATTTGAAATGCTCAGTTGAAGAATATTAACTATCATTAATTCTAGTGAACTGGACCCAAGTGACATCAGCATTAATTAAGTTTCTATGTTATCATTCATTTGTTTTGTCTGTTTTATTTTTCCTCAGTAAGTTATAAACAGTTCTTATGATACAAGATGAGATAGTCCATCTGGCTTTTTCTTCTCCTGTAATTATGGTCTTCATTCAGAAGGCTGAGGTCCAGACCATTTAGTGACTCAAGAAGAAAATACTTATCCTCAATGTGTTCCATCATTGGCTTAAAAATATACAAAATTCCTTATCTATGGAATAACTATGCTAAATGGCAGTAGTTCTTACCCTAGGGAGGTTTCAGAAACATACTGAAAGATCAAAAATAAAAAAAAAAGGAAGGAAAAAAGAAAAAAAAACCCTAAAGCCAAAACCAACCAAAACCAACCAACCAACCAACCAACCAACAATAAAACAACAACAACAATAAAAAATACCTTTTACTGAAGAAGTGGAGCTAACTATATAGCTATTTACATCACTTTTTAAAAGGCATATTTATCAAGATATATAGTTCATATTTTAATCAATATGCACATTCATAGGAAAAGTCTAGTGGTTCTGAGTTGTTTTCTACAACTTCAAACAGTCAATTGGCATTTTGGTAACCCATGAAAATCATAGCATTGCTAGTGGGATTTAGTGTCCTGTCTGCACCTATACTCTCTTCCACTCACTAAGTAATCTATTTAAGACTTTGCTTGGAGATGCTAATTTCATAATGTAGAAGGTAGTCTGTGATAATGAGCAAACATGTGGCTTTCCTGTGAGAAACCATCATGACCACAGCATTTCCATCTCAGTACAGGTGGCTGAGATGATGCTGTCTTGTCATCTGTCCTCTGCTTCCAAGGTGATCCTAGATGTTCACAGATTACATGCTGCTCCAGTTTAATTGTTATTATTTTACTTTGGTTTTGGCAATTGATCAGATCCAACAAGAGTGTTACTACTGATGACAGACTTTAGTTGGTGGTTTAGTCCCTGGGAGCTCTGAAGGTACTAGTTAGTTCATATTGCTGTTCATCCTAAGGAGCTGCAAACCCTTCAGCTCATTGTGTCCTTTCTCTAGGTCCTTCATTGGGAATCCTGTACTCAGTTCAATGGATGGCTGTGACCCTGTACTTCTGTCTTAGTCAGGTACTGTCAGAGCCTCTCAGGAGACAGCTATATCAGGCTGGATTGTCCTTCCTTCAGTCTCTGCTCCGTTAGTTAGGCTCTGCCCAGTGTAGGGGAATACCAGGGTCAGTAAGCAGGAGAGGGTGGGTAGAGAGCAGGGGGAGGGGGAGGGAATAGGGGTTTGTTCTTGTTATCAATTTTTTGTTGTTTTTGTTTTTTGTTTTTGGAGGGGAAACTGGGAAAGGAGATATCTTATGACATGTAAATAAAGAAAATATCTAATAAAAAAATTAACAACCTAACAACCTTAAAAAATTATTAAATTCAAGTTTGGAACTATGAAACTGGTGGTTACCAAGAAACAATAAATGTGTGGAATGTCATAAAAAAAAAAAAGAGTGTTGCTGCTTAGTCCAGATCAATGACAGTCTAGAGATGCTTCTTAGAAGAAGCATTTGAGTTAAAAAAATAAAAAGGTTTTCCTCCTGAGTCACTGGCTAAAATGGTCTGGACCACAGGCATCTGAGGACCATAATTGCAGGAGATGAAAAAGCTTGTCAGACTATTAATTAAACTAAGCATGAAGACAATGTTCTTCAGCAATGCAGTTTTGTTTCTTATAAAACAGGTCCCACTCCATTCTAGAAGCTGCTGGGACTTCACAAGTTGTAGACTCTATCTTTTTATCTAATGGAAGATTTCATTCAAGTCTATTTCAATTGGAATTTATTTTTTTTCACACAAAATAATTAACACACTCCTTAATTCTGACATGTAGAGTTCATTGCATCTGCAAGTAAATGGAAAACTCATTGTTTCTTGTGCCTCAAACTTCTTTCCTTCTTCCATTTACAATCTGCCATCAGTTTTCTTCACTTCTTCCTACAGTGTTTTTTGCTATCATCAGTGTTGAGGAAGAGGGAAGCAAGCGCTGCAGAACATTCTAGACACAGTCTGAAGGACAACATGAAGCAAATCTACAGATGAATTTTGATTTAGAATTTAAAGGACTGGAGGACCTGAAGGTGTTTGTAACCCCATAGGAAGAACAACAATATCAACCAATCAGACATCTCCAGAGCTCCCAGGGACTAGACTACCAACCAAAGAATACACATGGAGTGATCCATGACTCCAGCCACATATGTAGCTGAGGATGGCCTTGCCAGGCATCAATGGAAGGAGAGGCTCTTGGTCCTCTGAAGGCTCGATGCCCCAGTGTAGGAGAATATGAGGGAGGGAAGACAGGAGTGGGTGGGTGGGTGAGTGGGTAGGGGAGCACCCTTACAGAAGTAGGGGGAGAGGGGATGGGATATGGGTTTTCCAGAAGGGAAAACTAGAAAGGGGATAACATTTGAAATGTAAATAAATAAAATATCCAGTAAAAAAGTATTCATTTCACGATATTGCTAGATCACAATTTGTAACAAGATTCCTACTTCCATAACTTGTAACAAGATTTCTACTTCCTTTCCTGGTGCCTTAGATTTTTTGACACTAAATGTTTAATCTAGTGTAAACACACAATCTACTAATAAACATGGACACAATAGAAGTGGCAAGTTAACTTATATGGCTATCTTATTACCAACATTGGGATACAGTCTTCTAAATAATGGAGACATAATGTCTTAGTGTTGGTATTTTCTGGATCCTCCTCATGTACTCTGACGTCAAATCACTAGTGTAGATATCAATTTTTTAAAAAGACAGTAAATGAATTAAGTTTTAACCTAGTGGGTAGCTCTCTCCAATTTGGGGGCTGTAGGACAATTTGCATCTCTACAGAAAGTGTAAGTTATTTCTCTAAACACAAGGGTCTCCTTATGATTCCTTGCTGTGGATGCAATGTGATTAGCCACCTCTCACTACTACCATGATGTCTTCCCTGCTAATGGTCCTGCATCACTTCAAGTTCCTCCCTCTCACAAGCTGACTCTCGTCAATTATTTGTGACAACACTGAGGAAAGTAAACAATACAAAAATCAGGGAAATTATACATAATTTTGAGGGCTGCTGGTGCTCTCTCTGAATGGGAACAATGAGTGTGTGGTCCATAAGATCACTGTGCTCCTAAAAGCAAAGACCAGTTTTTCCTTTACAGAACTGTGAATGGGCTTAGCTCTGAAAGAATATAATTATTCTTTCTCAACGTTAAAGTTAGATGTCAAGGAAAAGAAAAAAAAAAGTAACTTCCTGTCAAAAGACTATCATTGTTTTCTAAAACTACATATTTGAAAAGATATAAATGGTATAATGATCACTCATATGCAGATGCATTATAAAGGTTTAAGTAAGACTGAACTGAAAAAGGGAGATAAATGCTTCTATTAGATTGTACTTCGAAGTGTTAGAAGAAAATTTAAAACAGACATGCTAAAGAGTTATATTTTTCTGTTTACCTTAAACATTAGTCCAGGGATATTAAAAAATTCTATTAGCTATAAAACAATAATTCACTTTTGAAAAATATGGAGAATTACTAGTGTATCAATTCCTTATGACTGGACTCTTCTTCCTCCTCTCCTCTTTCTCCTCCTCTTCATTCTATCCTCAACACTCCCTGTACCTGTATCATATGGTATAGTTTTAACTTGGACTTAGAGATGTTCCCTTGGTCCTATGAAGGCTTGAGGCCCCTGTGCAGAGGAATGCTAGGGAGGTGAGGCAGGAGTGGGTGGGTGGGGAAGCTGCCTCATAGAAGCAGGGTTAGGGGCATGGGATAGGGTTGTGCATAGGGGAAACTGGGAAAGGGGTTAACATTTGGAATGTAATAAAAACGTCCAATTTAAAAAAAGATAGAGCAGAAAGCCACAATGGGTTAGGGGAGTCATAAAATAATGGTTGTGTGGGGTGGTTAATTGGAGTTAAAAGCAGCAAACCATATGAAACATGGCAAATCATAGAACAGAATTATTGGTTGGGAAATAGACATAATAGCAAAGAGGACAGGTATCTGCCCAGCTCTTGTACTGACTAAGACTTATTATAAATATAAATTTGAAAAAACTAAAGTGTTAAAATATTTGCAAAAAAATAGTCCAATAAGATAAATCTTTGACCATATCAATGTGAATCATGTAACTTTGTAAATACTCTATCTTAATTACAATCTATTTTTCCCATTTATTCATCAGTCTCTTCAACATGGTCTTTGGTGGTATTGTAAAAACAAGTACTAGTTTTAAGTTACTGGTTAATAAGATATACTGAGTTCTATTGGACTGGCTATTTGTAAGGCATACTAATGGCTCCAGCAGCATATGTATAGCAGAGGATGGCCAAGTCGGTCATCAATGAGAGGAGAGGCCCTTGGCCCTCCAGTGTAGGGGAATGCCAGGGCCAGTAAGCAGGAGAGGGTGGGGTGGCGAGCAGGGGAAGGGGGGATGGAACAGGGGTTTGTTTTTGTTTTGTTTTGCTTTGTTTTTATCTTATTTTATTTTATTTTCAGAGAGGAAACTGGGAAAGGAGATATTGTATGACATGTAAATAAAGAAAATATCTAATAAAAAATTTAAAAAAAGAATTTCACTGTAGAAACAGAAATTTTTAAGAAATTTTCTACACTAACTTTTGAAGGTATTGTAAAGAAGCAGAGAGATGGTCTAGTAACCTAGCCTATTGCTTGAAATATTGACGGCACCTGAAAAAACAATATTGAAACTTAAATTTGATAACTACCTTAATCACAAGTTATCTGTGCTCTGTAATAGTGACTATGAAGAGGGGACAGTGTACTGTTGAGTGGTATGTGGAGCCCTCTCAGAACTGTAGGGTCTTCCAGGAAGCTAAACACCTATATGCCTCTGTAGTAATCTTCTTTTTGTTTTCCTTTAAAATTGTAGAATGCTTTTAACAACTGCATTCCTTCCCACACTTAGAAGACACTTAAAAGTTACAAGGATTACAAATTAATGATTAATGCAAATATTGAACTTTAAAATAAAATTCCAGTGAGAGGAGACTGTTGGCACGTGCCTATCACCTGAGCATCGTGAAAGTAGAGATGCGGATGTAGAGCAGGGGATGAGGTCATCCGCAACTAAACAGTAAGAACTAGTCTAAAAAAAATTCCAGATATTAAAATGTAAATGAAATTACTGTGATACTACCTTTAAAACTTAATTAAAGTGTTAAATTAAGTGTTAAATACTATATTTGTAAAATATAATTTTAAAATTACTTTTTAACATTTGGAAATTTTTTTTACATTCTAGTTTTTACTCTTTTCTGAAATAACTTATTGAATGACATTATAATTTTATTTTCAGAAAATTTAAAGATTACATCATAAAGCTTACAAAAAATTATATATAATTAATTATTTAATATATTTTCTATAAAACATCAAGTATATTAACCTATATATATATAAATATATTGTAAATATTTATGGTTTGTATTGAAAATGAAATTTCAAATTTTGTTTCCTTATGAGAGTAATGAGACTGTAAAATTAGATAACAAGAATCTTTAGAGGTGACTCATCAGTGAGTGAGCATTAACTGCTTTTTTACACATAGTAACTAGTTTACTTCCAAGTACCTGTGCCAGGCAGCTCATAACCAAGTGTAACTCCAGCATCAAGAGACCTGTAACCCTCTAACCCTCTTCTGTTCTCTGAGGGTATAATCTCTCTCTCTCTCTCTCTCTCTCTCTCTCTCTCTTGCTTTCTCTCCATCTCACATACATACACAAACACACACAACATACACACACAAACACACACAATTTTTTAAAGTAAAATTTAAAAATAAAACATTTTAAGAATAGGTCATGATTTTATGGATTAAATCTGATTTATGGATTATAGCTTAAATGGAATGTCTTATCAATAAACAAACTTTTGTCTTTACTTTTAAAAATATGGATAAGAATCCTTATATACATCTAACTTTATATGCCTATAATCTTATATATGTCTACATATTTATATCCATAAGTAACTATATTTATGCATATAACAAATTATTTCTATTTTATTGCATTTTGACCTCTTTTCTAGCATTATCAAGATGACATTAGAAATAAAAATAATTTCATTTAATTATTTATCTCTTGAGATAGGGAGATACTGCCTCAAAAACAGAGTAGGTTAGAACTGAAAATGCCCCCAACACCAGAGGGCCAGGATTATAGCTATATGCTAACACCCCGGCTAAGAAATTAATCATCTTTGAGTTAAGTAATTGCTTACTTGCCCTTTCTGTTTTATCAAAATAAAAGCAAAAATTCTCATGATTTTCAATGTATTGGCTCCAGAATCATTTATTTTGTGAAAATTCAGAAAACAAGGCAACTTTATCAGTCTCTCCATTAGATATGATTAATGCTTTCCCACAATTGAACCTTCTATAATAGGCTCAGTAATGGAAAAAAAATGTATTGTGAATTTTTAATACTATTGTATGTTCTCTTGTGTTGTATAATATGCTTTCTTTAATTATATTTATTTTTATTTTAGAGTTGATTATCAGTAATTTGGAATATTGTCCATGTTAGTTAATGGGTAAAGACATTTTTACCAAGAAAACTATTGCTGAAATTAATTTTATGTTTTGTGAAAACATGCATATATAATTTTATTGTTTGTAGTTATAAATGTTTTAATTTAAAACTTTAGAGAAATGAAAGAGCAATATTCTTGTGATTCATATAAGAATGGGACACTGATATACAAATAGTATAGTCATATGGATCAACTATGATATTATTTTAGCATTATGTTACAAAAATGAGACAAACCAAGTCAATATTCAATTGATCTTTTTCAGACACTAGCAACTGGACACAGTCATGTATGTCTCTACTCTCAGCACTGAAATATACAAAAAAAATTTTCTTTATCTTGTAAAATTGACTTATTGGTAATAAAACATTATTATATTTTCGGGTGGACACGTTTTAAGAAAGTATATGTATGGTGCTGATCCCTTTTACAACTCTCTGCAATCGCATGCTCCAAGGAAAGTAAAGTGTGACCATATCCACAGTTCACACTCCTGAGTAAGAAAATTGCTGAAAAGAACAACAATTCTAGAGAGTCAAGGGCCAGAAAATTTAGCTGTATGTACTATTTGGCTCTCATAGGTAAATTTTTTAGATAACTACATAATAAAAAAGAAGGAAAGAAAGAAAGAAAGAAAGAAAGAAAGAAAGAAAGAAAGAAAGAAAGAAAGAAAGAAGAAAGAAAGAAAGGAAGGAAGGAAGGAAGGAAGGAAGGAAGGAAGGAAGGAATATTCTAATGAGAAAGGTTCTGCAACGAACACACATGCTGGATGTGTTTTCATTAACGGGCAATTAAAATAGGAAAAAAAAGGACATATATAATACAATGGATTACTTGAGACAGAGGCAGAGACATGGATGGTGAGCACATAAAGAGGCGTGGCAATATAATTATATGAAAATGTCTCTTACATTAGAAGAGAACTGAACTTTTCCTGGATCTCACAGTCTAGCTCATAGTATGCTTTAAGATCACCCAAGTCTTACTGACATCCTGCTGTTTACTCAGCATGTTTGTTTAACCTGCCTTTAATGAGCACCAAACCCTGATACTATTACTAATGCTATGTTGTGCTTGCAGACAGGGCCCTAGCAAAGCTGTCCTCTAAGAGGCTCTACCAGCAACCGACTGAGACATATGCAGATACTTGTAGCTAACCATTGGACTGAGGTCTGGGTCCTCAATGGAAGAATTAAGGGAAGCATTGAATGACATGAATGGGATGGCAACCCCATAGGAAGACCAACAGTGTTGATTAACCCAGATTCCTGGGAGCTCCTAGAGACTATGTCAGCAATCAAATAGAATATATGGTCTGATCTGAAGGCCCTGGCACATATATAGCAGAGGACTGCCTTGTCTGTCCTCAGGGTAGAGGCTGAATGTTCTTGGGAAAGGGCATGGTGGGGAGGAGGTGCAGAGAGAGCACCCTTTCAGAAGCCTAAGGAAGTGCAGTGGGTGAAGAACTCTGGAGGGGGTACTGGGACAGGGCAACATTTGGAATGTAAATAAAATAAAATAATTAGTTTAAAAGAGGACAATATAACAACCAAAATAATAATAATAATTTCTCATGATTTAGTAACTTGTACACTAATTATGGAATGTTTTGTAAACAAGCTAAATTTAAAATTGGAAATTGAAAATAAATATGTTTCAAGCATACAAAGGCATTAGGTATAACATGAAATGCCCTAAGTGGTATTTATATGTAACAACACAGGCCACAGAATAGCATCCAAAATTTCATCCATATTAATAGACCATTTAATAATTGATTATATTCGATCCCATTACTGAATCCATCCTGGTCTTTGGAAAGTAACTTCCCCTAAATAGAAAACCAAAGAGTATTCTAATAGGCATGTACATGAGCAACTTAACCATCACAGTAGAATCAAGCACTAGCTAGTTTTCACTCATACCAAGTGTATTTAGATTTGTAGCTTTGGGTTTCCTCAACATTTTCAGAGATGTTTGATATCTTTGGTTATAAAAATCTTTGATCCTTTGAGGCACTTGGTCCAAAGATGTACAAATTTTCCACAAAGCATTCTACTCCCAAACTAAGATTAGTCCTTAGCTTTCACTACAAGAGAGCATTCTATATCATATCCACATACCCTAGGCAATTTTGATTTTTGGGAATGACCAATACATACACTTAGTGATATAACTTTGTCCCCAAAATTATATGTTCTATACTCTAATGGCTATTATGTATCATTGTCATCACCAGAGATGCAAGTAAAATCAGACATACAAAGAGACTCAATGCTTAAACTCAGTAAATCTGATAAGATAAAAATAAGTATAATGGGCACCATCGACTTCTGAACTATTTTCACAACCACAGAATTCTCTGTCATTGAAAAAATCCCAACTCACATTGGTCTGTTTATAGACAAAGCTACACAAATGGACTGCCAAAGCCCTTCAATAAAAATGCAACTGAATAACATTTGGATCAGCTCACTAGAAGAGGTGCAGTAGCACTTTCTGATTATAAGGTTTCCATACTCTCATTAAAACAAACATCTTTTTTTGAAACATGTTAAGACAGTACAAATGAAAGATACCTAAGTTATGCTCAAAATAAGTATTATAGAAAATGAAAAAAAAAATGCTGAAAAATGAGCCAAACTAACCTTTTCTTTTTAAGGGAGGTTCTTCTATTTCTCCTAAACCAAGGGAGGAAAAAAAGGTAAATTAGTATAACCTCTAGTGGGGATTTGCTATTTACTCATGTTGAACTCATTTTTTTCCAAGCCACTGCTTTCTATAATCATGATTCTTGCTTTACTTTGCTATGGAACTTCCACAGTGCATTCCCTCTTTATCTATAGTCACTTGAGATGGTTTCATTTTATGAATTCAATAAAATTGTTGCAGTGCTCGAAGTTACTGCATCATAGCTCATACACCATATTAATTTCAATTTTCTCTGTTTATTGTACCTTCTTACAAGGCCAAATCAGAAATCAATTTCCAACATAGTCATAAAAGGAGTTTCAATAGTCAGAATTGTCCTGTTGGGTAAGAGTGAGTGGATAATATTGGATGACTAACAGTTACCATTAATTTTTTTTAAAAAAAAATATTATATAACAAATTGGATCACCAGGCTTTCTTCTTTGTAAACCCTCTAAATGCCAATTTATATACACTTGTTTCTCCATTTTCTTTAAATGTGAGCTGCTTGCTTGTATAATACTTAAAATGTATCTTTCCATTCTATATCTCCACTTGATTCCACCAATATATGCTTTAACTAGGCTTTTTTAAGATTAGTTATCACCATTCTACTATTAATGTGGCTTACATGTACAAACACGATTGTTGGTTTTAATATGTTTGTTTCAATACTCCTAGAGATGTATTTGAAAAATAGCCACTCTGTCTCAAAAAAAATATGTCAGCAATCTATTGTGTTTTATAGTCATTTATAATAAGACTTTCGGCTATACTCCCATTCTAAAAGTGTCACTTAATTTGATAGCTTTTCCATCTGGCAGGTAAATTATAGGACTAAAGCAAACGGAGAGCAATTCACTCTATTTGGGAACTTATTGGAGTGATTTTTCTACTAATAAGTATCCTCATATTAGTTTAGTCTGTCCAATTGCCCATTAGGGCTGAACCCTCAGCAAGTCAGTGTCAAGAGTGTCTAATACCCAGTCATAGCTGTTAGATACAACTGTATACACAACTCTATATGTGACAGATACAACTTTGCATTTTTGGTACCTTTTTCAATGTCCTCATCTGCATCCTCATCATCTTCATCACCTTCAGATGAGATGATGTCAGATAGCAAAGAGAAGAAGCCATAGATCCAGTCTGTTGTCTCCTCCATAGCATCGTTCACTAGTTTTAGAGGATCTGAGCCAATCTTGGCAATGGAACTTGCTAAAATATATGGAAACAAAGGGAAAAACTTCA
>JADRCD010079495.1:0-12080 GCA_019843815.1 Montemys delectorum | reverse complement strand
CTAATACAGATGTAGAGGCTCACAGCCATTCATTGAACTGAGTACACTGTCCCCAATGAAGGAGTTAGAGAAAGGTTCTATGGAGCTGAAGGGTTTGCAGCCCCTTAGGATGAACAACAATTACTAACTAGTACCCTCAGAGCTCCCAGGGACCCAACCACCAATCAAGGACTATACAGGGTGGGACTGAATGTTCTGACAGCATGTGTATAGTAGAGGATTGAAAATTTGATCATCAGTAGGAGGAAAGGACCTCGGCCTTGTGAAGGTTTTGTGCCCCAGTGTAGGGGAATGCCAGGGCCAATAAGTGGGAGAGGGTGGGGTGGCAGGCATGGTGAGGGGGGAGGCAAAAGGAGTTTGTTCTTGTTGTTTTTGTTTGTTTGTTTGTTTATTTTTTGGAGAGGAACCTGGGAAAGGAAAAATTTACATGTAAATAAAGAAAATATCTAATTAAAAAAAATAAAGCTCTTAAAAACCCAATGGTTTATAAAAACATAAAAAAATAAAAAAAATAAAAACATATTTTAAGTAAATAGAGTTAAATCACATTCTTGTTTCCCTTTTGTACCCCAACTCCTCCCAGAGATGCCCCCTTCAATAACTACAATATCTTTTTGTCATATTCCTTAAAATTTATAAAATATCATAGCAATAAAAATGAGTATCATGAAAATTGTTTGATATAAAACAACAATCAATGTACAGGCTTGTTACATTTCTTTCAAAATAAAAAAAAAGCAGTAACAGGATCCCATCGCGCTTCTTGTCTGCAACTCCACCTATACCCAGGCGGATCCATGTGCCTGCTCTGCAACCCAACAGCCCTATCTGTCTTTCCCAGAGATCTATCCTAAACAGTGACATGGGTGACGCCCCTGACCCAATATACATGTTGTCTTGGACTCCCAAATTGCTCAGCAGATGTGGAAGGTGTCCTGCCCTGCTGGAGCACTTTGGGTCTGTATCTCTATAGGCACCTTGGCAGATCAGTGTGCCCAAACTCCCACCCCTTAGCCCTGCCTGTCTCCCAGAAGACCTGCTATAACCACGAACACAGGAGGCCTGCTCTAACCAGGGAGACATGAGACCAGCTCCAACCAGAGACAACACGGTCTACCTCCTAGGAGTCTTGCTGTAACCTGGGGCACACAGCTACACCTTTCTCTGAGGAGACTTGCTCCAATCTGAGATGCCCTAGCTAGTTATCACCGAAGTCAACCAGATGGCAAAAGGCAAGCACAAGATAATAATCAACAAAAGCCAATGCAAATTTTGCAACATCAGACAGAACCCAGCTTTTCTACCACAGCAAGCCCTGGATATCATAACATACCTCAAGAATACAATTCTGATCTTAAATCACATCTCATGAAAATGATAGAGGACTTTAAGGAGGATACAAATAACTCCCTTAAAGAAATACAGGAAAATACAATAAAACAGGGGACGTATTAAACACAACAGTCCAAGATCTAAAAGTAGAAATAAAAGCAGTAAAGAAATCACAAATGGAGGCAACCATGGAGATGAAAAACCTATAAAAGAGGACAGGAACTACAGATGTAAGCCTGAGCAACAGAATATAAGAAATGAAAGAGATTTTCGCTCTGATGACTTTCTAAGGTGGGACCAGCCAGGAGGCACAGGTCTCACAAGTGGCAGGGCAGCCTGGACAGGATCCTTTCTACCTCAGACTACACCTAGGAGGGACAACAGACCCACAGACCTCTCTGCACCTTTCCCACAAGTGGAGATCCTGTCTCCAGGGTGTGCTCTGGCCCCAGGACTCAGGAGGGATGACTGATCAACAGCCATCTGTGCCTGGGTTTTACCAGAGGAAAGCTCATCTCCCAGAAGTGCTGACACAGGCTTACAAAGCCACAGGAGGAACAAGCTCCAGCCAGAGACAACAAGAACATCTAACACCAGAGATCAACAGATGGCAAAAGGTAAATGCAAGAATCTTACCAACAGAAACCAAGACCACTTGTCTTCATTAGAACTTAGTACTCCCACCACAGCAAGTCCTGGATATCCCAAAATACTGGAAAAGCAAGATTTGGATCTAAAATCATATATCATGATGGTGCTAGTGGAATTTAAGAAGAACATGGATAACTCCCTTAAAGTAATACAGGAGAACAAAGGTAAAGAGGTACAAACCCTTAAAGAGGAAACAAAATTCCATAAAGAATTACAGGAGATCACGAGTAAACAAGTAGAAGTGCTTAAAGAGGAAACGCAAAAATCCCTTACAGGAAAGCACAAACAAACAAGTGAAGGAATTGAACAAAACCATCCAGGACCTAAAAATGGAAGTAGAAACAGTTAATAAATCACAAAGAAAGACAACTCTGGAGATAAAAATCTTAGGAAAGAAGTCAGGAACCATAGATGCAAACATCACCAACAGAGGTAGAAGAGAGAATCTCAGGTGCAGAAGATACCATAGAAAACATTGACACAATAGTCAAAGAAAACATAAAATGCAATATGTTCCTAAACGAAAACATCCAGGAAATCCAGGACACAATGAGAAGACCAAACCTAAGGATAATAGGAATGGAAGAGAGTAAAGGCCTCCAGCTTAAAGGGCCAGTAAATATCTCCAACAAAATTATAGAGGAAAACTTCCCTAACCTAAAGAAAGAGATGCCCATGAACATACAAGAAGCCTGTAGAACTCCAAATAGACTGGACCAGAAAAAAAATTCTGTGTTATGTCCCAAAATATAATAGTCAAAACACCAAATGCACAAAACAAAGAAAGAATATTAAAAACAATGAGGGGTCTGGAGAGATGGCTTGGTGGTTAAGAGCACTGACTGCTCTTCTAGAGGTCCTGAGTTCACTTCCCAGCAACCACATGGTGGCTCACAACCATCTGTAATAGGATCCAATCCCTTCTTCTAGTGTGTCTCAAGACAATGACAGTGTACTCACATACATGAAATAAATAAATCTTTTTTAAAAAGCAATAAGGGAAAAAGGTCAAGTAATATATAAAGGCAGACCTATCAGAATTACACTAGACTTCATGCCAGAGACTATGAAAGCCAGAAGATCCTGGGTTGATGTCATACAGACCCAATGAGAACACAAATGCCAGCCCAGGCTACTATACCCAACAAAACTCTCAATTACCATAGATGGATACCAAAGTATTCCATGATAAAACCAAATTCACACAATATATTCCCACAAATCCAACCCTTTAAAGGGTAATAAATGGAAAACTCCAACACAAGGAGGGAAACTACATCCCTAAAAAAGCAAAAAAGTAATCTTTCAACAAAATTGAAAGAAGATAGCCACATGAATGGAATTCCAAATCTAACCACAAAAATAACAGGAAGCAACAATTACTTTCCCTTAATATCTATTAATATCAATGGACTCAATTCCCCCCAAAAAAGACATAGACTATCAGATTGGGTACATAAACAGGACCCAAAATTTTGTTGCATACAGGAAACCCACCTCAGTAACAAAAACAGACATTACTTCAGAGTAAAAGGCTGGAAAAGAATTATCCAAGCCAATTGTCCCAATAAAAAAGCTGGAGTAGCCATTCTAATATCGAATAAAACTGACTTTCATCCTAAAGTGATCGAAAAAGATACGGAGGGACACTTCATATTCATCAAAGGTATAATCTACCAAGAGGAACTTTCAATTCTTAACCTCTATGCTCCAAATGCAAGGGCATCTACATTCATACAAGAAACTTTACTAAAGCTTAAAGCACACATTGCACTGCACACAATAACAGTTGTGGGGAGCCATTCTAAGATCCCACCCATTTCCTGTTCCAGCTTGTGGTAAACAACTTACTGCTCAAACTCCAGCCTTAAACCACGTCTTTTTACCTGCCCGAGCAGAATGCTAATTGAGTTCTTGCAAAAACACCAATCAGGTTTGAGCACATAGTCGGTTCAGCTATTCAAGCAGCACCCAGCTTGGGCTCGGGGTCTTTCTCGCTTCAGCAAATGTGGGTGCTCCCAATAAAATGTGATCGAGAAGAATCCTGTTGCCGCGTCTTCCTTGCTGGCGAGGCAGGTGCGACAAATAGTGGGAGATTTCAACACCTCACTCTCTCCAATGGACAGATCATGGAAACAGAAACTAAACAAAGACACAGTGAGACTAACAGAAGTTATGAAACAGATGGGTTTAACAAATATCTATAGAACTTTTTATCCTAAAACAAAAGGATATAACTTCTTCTCAGCACCTCAGGGCACCTTCTCCAAAATTAACCACATAATTGGTCACAAATCAGGCCTCAACAGATACAAGAAGATTGAAATAATTCCTTGCATCCTATCAGATCACCGTGGACTAAGGCTGCTCCTCAATAACAACATAAACAATAGAATGCCCACATACACATGGAAGCTTAACAACACTTTACTCAATAATAACTTGGTCAAGGAAGAAATAAAGAAATTAAAGACTTTCTAGAGTTTAATGAAAATGAAGCCACAACATACCCAAACTTATAGGACACAATAAAAGCAGTCCTAAGAGGAAGACTAATAGCTTTAAGTGCTTCCAAAAAGAAACTGGAGAGTGCATACATCAACAATTTGACAGCACACCTGAAAGTGCTAGAACAAAAAGAAGCAAATTCACCCAAGAGGAGTCAAAGGCAGGAAATAATCAGACTCAGGGCTGAAATCAACCAAATGGAAACAAAAAGAACTACACAAAGAATCAACCAAACCAGGAGCTGCTTCTTTGAGAAGATCAAGAAAGTAGATAAACCCTTAGCCAGACTAAAAAGAGGACACAGAGACATTATCCTAATTAGCAAGATCAGAAATGAAAAGAGAGACATAACAACATACACTGAGGAAATCCAAAAAATTATGAGATCCTACTACAAAAGCCTATCCTCAACAAAACTGGAAAACCTGGATGAAATGGACAATTTTCTAGACAGATACCAGGTACCAAAGTTAAGTCAAGATGAGCTAAATGATCTAAACAGTCCCAAATCTGCTAATGAAATAGAAACACTCATTAATAATCTCCCAACCAAAAAAAAAAAAAAAACCCAGGACCAGATGGGTTTAGAGCGGAGTTTTATCAAACCTTCAAAGAAGAACTAATACCAATACTCCTCAAACTATTCCACAAAATAGAAACATAGGGTACTCTACCCAATTCGTTCTATGAAGCTGCAATTACCTAAACCACACAAAGACCTAGCAAACAAAAAAAACTTCAGACCAATTTCCCTTATGAATATCAATGCAAAAATATTCAATAAAATTCTTGCAAACTGAACCCAAGAGCACATCAAAATGATCATCCATTATGATCAAATAGGCTTCATCCCAGGGATGCAGGGATGGTTCAATATATGGAAATCCATCAACATAAATCACTATATAAACAAACTCAAAGAAAAAACCATATGATCATCTCATTAGGTTCAGAGAAAGCATTAGACAAAATCCAATACCCCTTCATGATAAAAGTCTTGGAAAGATCAGGAATTCAAGGTCCACACCTAAACACAGTAAAAGTAATATACAGCATACTAGTAGCCAACATCAAACTAAATGGAGAGAAACTTGAAGCAATCCCACTAAAATCAGGGACTAGATAAGGCTGCCCACTCTCTCCCTACCTATTCAATATTGTACTTGAAATCCTAGCTAGAGCAATTAGACAACAAAAGGAGATAAAAGGGATACGAATTGAAAGGAAGAAGTCAAATTATCACTATTTGCTGATGATATGATAGTATATTTTAGTGACCCCAAAAATTCCACCAGAGAGCTCCTAAACCTGATAAACAACTTCAGCAAAGTAGGTGGATATAAAATTAACTCAAGCAAATCAGTGCCCTTCCTCTACACAAAGGATAAACAAGTGGAGAAAGAAATTAGGGAAACAACACCTTTCACAATAGTCACAAATAATATAAAATTCCTTGGTGTAACTCTAACTAAGCAATTAAAAGCTCTGTATGACGAGAACTTCAAATCTCCAAAGAAGGAAATCGAAGAAGATCTCAGAAGATGGAAAGATCTCCCATGCTCATGGATTGGCAGGATTAATATAGTAAAAATGGCCATCTTACCAAAGGCAATCTACAGATTCAATGCAATCCCCATCAAAATTCCAACTCAATTCTTCACAGACTTGGAAAGAGCAATTTGCAAATTCATCTGGAATAACAACAAACCTAGGATAGTGAAAACTATTCTCAACAATTAAAGAACTTCTGGTGGAATCACCATACCAGACCTTAAGCTGTACTACAGAGCAATTGGCATAAAAACAGCATGGTATTGATACAATGACAAGCAGGTGGATCAATGGAAGAGAACTTAAAAAGCATAAATGAACCCACACACCTATGGTCACTTGATATTTGACAAAGGAGCTAAAACCACCCAGTGGAAAAAAGACAGCATTTTCAACAAATGGTGCTGGGTCAACTGGCATTTAGCATGTAGAAGAATGCAAATCGATCCACTCCTATCTCCTTGTACAAAGCTCAAGTCAAAGTGGATCAAGGAACTCTGCGTAAAATCAGATACACTGAAAGTAATAGAAAAGAAAGTGGAGAAGAGCCTGGAGCATATGGGCAATTCAGGGGAAATTTTCCTGAAGAGAACACCAATAGCTTATGCTCTAAGATCAAGAGTCAACAAATGTAACCTCATAAAATTGCAAAGCTTCTGTAAGGCAAAGGACACTGTCAATAGGACAAAATGGCAATCAACAGATTGGAAAAAGATCTTTAGCAATCCTATATCCAATAGAAGGCTAATATCCAATATATACAAAGAACTCAAGAATTTAGACTACAGAGAACCAAACAACCCTATTTAAAGAATGGGGTACAGAGCTAAACAAAGAATTCTCAACTGAGGAATACTGAACTGCTGAGAAGTACCTAAAGAAATGTTCAACATCATTAGTCATCAGGGAAATGCAAATCAAAACAACCCTGAGATTCCACCTCACACCAGTCAGAATGGCCAAGATCAAAAACTCAAGTGACAGCAGATGCTGGAGAGGTTGTGGAGAAAAAGGAACACTCCTTCATTGCTGGTGGGATTGCAAGCTGGCACAACCACTCTAGAAATCAGTTTGGTGGTTCCTCAGGAAATTGGACATAGTACTACCAGAGGACCCAGCTATACCACTCCTAGGCATATACCCAGAAGATGCTCCAATATGTAATAAGGACACATGCTCCACCATGTTCATAGCAGCCTTATTTATTATAGCCAGAAACTGGAAACAACCCAAATGTCCCTCAACAGAGGAATGAATACAGAAACTGTGGTACATCTATACAATGGAGTACAACTCAGCTATTAAAAACAATGAATTTATGAAATTCTTAGGGAAATGGATGGATCTGGAGAGTATCATTCTGAGTGAGGTAACCCATTCACAGAAGGACACATATGGCATGCACTCTCTGATAAGTGGATATTAGCCCAGATGCTCAGAATTCCCAAAATACAATCCACAAACCAAAAGAAACTCAACAAGAAGGAAGACCAAAGTGTGGGTGCTTCGTTCATTCTTAGAAGAGGGAACAAAATACTCATCTAAGGAGTTGCAGAGACAAACTATGGAGCAGAGCCTGAAAGAAGGACAATCCAGAGACTGCTCCACCTGGAAAGCCTTTCCATATTCAGTCATCAAACCCAGACACTATTGAGGATGTCAGCAAATGCTGGCTGATAGGAGCCTGATATAGCTCTCTCCTGAGAGGCTCTGACAGTGCCCGACTAATACAGAAGTGTAGCCTCACAGCCATCCATTGGACTGAGCACAGGGTCCCCAATGAAGGAACTAGAGTAAGGACCCAAGGAGCTGAACAACAATATGAACTAACTAGTACCCTCAGAGCTCCCAGGGACTAAACCACCAACCAAAGAGTACACATGGTGGGACTCATGGCTCCAGCTGCATATGTAGCAGAGGATGGCCAAGTCTGTCATCAATGGGAGGAGAGGACCTTGGCCCTGTGAAGGTTCTATGCGCCAGTGTAGGGGAATGCCAGGGCCAGTAAGCAGGAGAGGGTGGGGTGGTAAGCAGGGGGAGGAGGGAGGAGGGAGGAGGGGACAGGGTTTGTTTTTTGTTTTTGTTTTTGTTTTTTGGAGGGGTAATCAGGAGAGGAGATATCATTTGAAGTATAAATAAAGAAAATATCTGATAAAAAAAAAAGAGATTGTTGTCCTAATAGTAGTAATCAATAAATTCTTTAATTATGCAAAAAGAAAGAAACAAAGCTCAGCAACAAGGTTGGATACTATCTAACAGACACAAGCTGGAGATAAGTTTTCAAGCAAAAAGCCCCAAGAAACAAGCTGGAATAGCCATTCTAGCATCAAATTAAATAAACTTTCATGATAAATGATGATTTGATGTGTTCCTCGATTATTTTTTTCAGATTGTGATTTTTTAAATTTACTTTTATTAGGTTTTTTCTTTATTTACATTTCAAATGATATCCCCTTTCCTTGTTTCCTCTGTGGAAAAATAAACCAGAATGGGAATGGTACAGAGACAGTCAAATAGATCAATGGAATAGAATTGAAAAACCCAGAAAAGAACCCACATACCTATGGTCACTTGATCTTTGACAAAGGTGTTAAAAAACATCCATTAGAAAAAAGACAACATTTTCAACAAATGGTGCTGGCTCAACTGGCAGCCAGCATGTAAAAGAATGCAAATCAGTTCATTCTTATCTTCTCGTACAAAGCTCAAGTCCAAGTGGATCAAGGACCTCCACATAAAACCAGATACACTGAAACTAATAGAAAAGAAAATGGGGAAGAGCCTCAAGCACATGGGCCCAGGGGAAAAGTTCCTGAACAGAACACCAATAGCTTATGCTCTAAGGTCAAGAATTGACAAATGGGACCTCATAAAATTCCAAAGCTTCTGTAAGGCAAAGGACACTGTCAATAGGACAAAACGGCAACCAACAGATTGGGGAAAGATATTTACCAACCGTACATCTGATAGAGGACTAATATCCAAAATATACAAAGAACTCAAGTAGGGAGACTCCAGAGAACCAAATGACCCTTTTTTAAAATGGGGTACAGAGCTAAACAGAGAATTTTCAACTGAGGAATATTGAGTGGCTAAGTAGCACTAAAAGAAATGTTCAACACCCTTAGTCTTCAGGGAAATGCAAATCAAAACTACTCTGAGATTCCACCTTAAACCAGTCAGAATGGCTAAAATCAAACACACAGGTGAGAACAGATGTTGGTGAAGATATGGAGAAAGGGGAACACTCCTCCATTGCTGGTTGTACTGCAAACTATTAAACCATTTCAGAAATCAGTCTGGTGGTTCCTGAGAAAAATGGAAATAGTTCTACCTGAGGACCCAGCTAAACCACTCCTGGGCATACACCCCAAAGGTCCTCCATATACATAACAATACTCCACCATGTTCATAGCAGCCTTATTGATAATAGCAAGAAGCTGGAAAAAAACCCAGATGTTCCTCAACAGGACAACACATACAGAAAATGTGGTACATCTACACAGTGGAGTATTACACAGTGGTTAAAAACAATGACTTCATGAAATTCCCAGGCAAATGGATGGAACTAGAAAATATCATCCTGAATGAAGTAACTCAGAAACAGAAGAACACACACAGTATGCACTCAGTAATAAGTGGATATTAGCCCAGAAGTTCACAATACCCATGATACAACCCACAGACCATATGGAATGTAGAAGGAAGGAAGACAAATTGTGCATGCTTTAGTCCTGCACTGAGGGGGAAACAGGACAATTGGGGAAGGTAGAGGGAGATGGGGACCAGGGAGAGAGAAAGGAGAAAGAGGAAATAAGGGTGGCAGCATCAGGAACTAGAGGAGATAGGAGAGAGAAACAGAGGGTCAGGAAATTAAACAAAAATATGTAGCAGTGGGGGTGAGTAACTGGGGATAGCCACTGGAGGGTCCCAGACACCAGGGAAACATGAGACTTCCAGGACCCAACTGGGATGACTTTAGCCAAAATGTGCAGAGAAGGGGGAAATAGAACCTATTGAGACCACCTCTAGTAGACAGGCACAGCCCCTGGTTGAGGGATGGGCCACCCACACATCTCAAAGTTTTTAATGCAGAAATGTTCCTGTCCAAAGGAACAACAGGGACAAAAAATGGAACAGAGACTGAAGGAAGGGCGAACCAGAGAATGGCCCCACCTGGGGATCCATCGTGTCTGCAGACACCAAACCCAACACTGTTGCCTTGGTCAAGAGGCGCTTGCTAACAGAAACCAAGTGTGGCAGTTCCTTGGAAGGACTAGCCAGCAACTGACCAATGCAGATGTGGATGCTTGGGGCCAACCATCAGACTGAGCTCAGGGAATGTGGTAGGGGAGTAGTCGAAAGGACTGGAGGAGCAGAGGGGGATTGCAACCCCATTGGAAGAACAACATAGGCAGGCACTACCACTCACTTCTCCCAGACTCTAGACCACCAACTATTGAATGTACCTGGAGGGATCCATGTCTCCAAATACATATGTAGCAGAGGATGGCCTTCCCTAACAGCAATGAGAGGGGAGACCCTTGATCCCAGGGAGTTTTGATGCCCCAGAGTAGGGGGATGCTGGAGCAGTAGGGCAGAAGAGTGTGAGTGAGTGGGAGAGCACTCTCATACAGGCAAAGGGCAAGAGGAGGGCAGATATGGGATGGGGCCAGGTTGGTGGAGGGGTAACCAGGAAGTGCGATATCATGGGATGAGGAATTGGAGGAGGGGAAAATGGGAAGTGGAATATCATTTGAGATGTAAACAAATGGAATAATTAATTTAAAAAATCATAGCCATATTCATACACCAACAACCTGTATCACAAGAAACTCAAATAAACCTTCACCTGTTTGGACCAGTATCCCCATGACAATTTGTTGACTAAGCAGAATGACTTAGGAAAACGACAATGGTAAGTGTTAGGACAGTGATATGTCTCAGTGATATGGCTGTCAAATTAGGACCTGACTCTGATTGAAGGATCCATATCTGAACAAGGAAAACTGGTTGCTGAAGTTGTATTCTGACCTCCATACATGTGCTTTGACACACATGCATGAGTATATACAAACAGACACCAAAACAAAGGCTAAAAAATGAATAGAAATATGCATCCTTAAAATTGTAAGGGAGACGGGCAGTAGCGGCACATTTCTTTACTCCCAGGACTTGGGAGGAAGAGACAGGCAGATTTCTGAGTTCAAGGCCAGCCAGGTCTACAGAGTGAGTTCCAGGACACCCAGGGATACACAGAGAAACCCTGTCTTGAATCCACCCTCCAAAAAAATTGTAAGGCAAAACACAAACATATAAAAAAAAATTCTAATACCCAGTGGTAATGCGTCACTTCAGACTACAAAGAAAAAGCTGTAAATCTCACTCCAAGCAGATATAGACAGAAGGACTCTTATTAAAAACATCAAAAATATGGAAAAGGAGGAAATATTTCACATAAAAACATAAAAGAAACAAAGCAAAACTACACTTAAACTGTTGTGTGAGAAGTTCACACACATCTGCTACCACATGGCTGTGACAGTGATGGGCACAGCTGACGCAGACACTGGTGGGCTGAGGAATGTCACCTGTGTAAGCCGTGAGTGCAGAGGGTCTACTGCCTGGCCTAGTCACAGCACTGAGGAAGTCAGAGCAGGGTGCAGGAGGAAGGCAGTTCCACTTTTTTGTGTGGCTGCTGAAATATGTCCATGTCATGAGGAGGGACTGCCCTGCCTCCAGGGACACACCCTGGTTCCAATCCCTTCAGAAAGGCTCTGTGGTTCTGCGCTCAGGCACAGCTGCAGCCTCTGAGAGGAGATTTCATGACCCTCATCTTCATAGCCCTGCTCAGTCTTGGTGAGATGTGGGGAGGGGGAGGGGAGACTGAGGTCTGCAAATGATGAGGACTGGAGCTCACCCCTCAGGAAACACAGGGTCTCAGGCAATTCTGCAGAGGGGAGGACCTGCTCAACTTTGGGGACAAATCTATTATGAAGAACTCTCTTCCAGGACTGACTCTGAGCCTCTGGGTCCCA
>JADRCD010079480.1:0-12382 GCA_019843815.1 Montemys delectorum | reverse complement strand
TGTGTTAATTGTTATGCTAATTTGATAAAGAGGAAGGGGAGGCAAAGAGAATATAATATGTTTGCTCTAAGTCATAAAGCTAGAAAAGATTTTGACAATCTTGTTTGAGTCCAAAACTCATTCCCTTATATCAACCGGCTCTACTTTAGTAGTGGCTAAAGGACTCAGTTGAGTAAATATTAAGCTCTACTACAAATCCTTTGTAATGCCAACACATAATAATATGCTGCTAATAGTAAGTGACTGTATCAACCAAAGCTAACCTTGCACACACTAACAGGGTCCCTGTTCTAATACCATTTGTCTGTCCTCCAAGACCACTGCTGGATAAGAGCATAACTTCAATTGAGCTCTACAGGATGAATGTGAGAATTCACTTTCTTTGGAGTTTGTCTGTGTTTGAACCATACTTCCAGTTTGCAGGAATTAACTGAAGAGTTTATAAGCTTTATTCTTCCTGCAAATGGAATGTACAGTTAGATAGAGCAGTTTTTCTTAAATCTAAATAATGGGACCAGTGAATGCAGTTAGAAAACACAACAGTAATTCTGATATCTTATTTGGAGAGCTTTATGTATAATTTTAGCTTTACCTGTGTTGACTTGTGATCAATATTTGTGAATATAAAGTATATGGAAGTAACATATTAATCCCTACTACTAAAGAGTTGAAGAGCTTGTACTTGATTTTTTTAAGATTTTTTTTTAATTTTATACATAGGAGTACACTATTATTCTCTTCCGACACAGCAGAAGAGGGCATCAGATCATATTACAGATGGTTATGAGCCACATGTGGTTGCTGGGAATTGAACTCAGGACCACTGGAAGAGCAGTTGGTGCTCTTAAGCACTGAGCCATCTCTTCAGCCCTTGTACTTGATTTTTTAATATCTTGTTCCTTTCTCACTTCTAGCTTCCATTTTTATAACCTGCTAATGCAACAGGTTTTACTGATGGCCCCTTATGAATTTTTGTATATTTTTATCTATTAACTTGGATCATATAATTAGCTAGGTAAATAATGGCTATGATTATTAAAGATGTGCATAAATATGGTTGGAAATAAAGTATTAATGAATCATAGTGCTCCAATGCATGTGCCTAAAAAAGTAAGCAGCAAACACAGTAACTACAAACATCACCAAGAAACACAGTGAGGTAGTAAAGATAAGAGGTTTTGAGTTAAAAAGATTATATTGAAATCACCTTTCTCTCACTATAATTTTATGACTTGGAGCAAACACATAACTTGTAAGCATTAAAATTTTTATGGTGTTGCCTTCAACACTATATTAGTTACTTCTAAATGATTCTTAGCTTATTCTAAATAGAAGGATAGACATCAACTTGGTAGAATAGAATGAAGTCCACAAAAACATTTATACTTGATATATTTTCAAAAAAAGAGTTCCAAGTTAGTCTAGTGAAGAATAAATAGATTTTTTTCAACAAGAAAAGCTACAAAACTTAGATATCTGTACATACCACACAAAAAATGAACTCCAAATTGGTCAGAGAGAACAATGTAAGAGTTAAAACTATAAAATACTGAGAAGAAAATATCAGAAAAAGTCTCTGTGACCTTGGGTTACACGTAGGTTCATTAAAATGGTGTATTAAGAATTAAAATTTTAAAAGTCATAGTTCAGATAACAATGCTAAACATGGTTAAAGAATGAAGAGACTTGAACAGAAAATATTACAATCATAAAACTGTTAGATGATGTGCAGAACATAGGAGGAGTTCCATAATTTAGCAATTTAAAATTATTACATATGGAGAAAGGATTCTGTATAGATGTCTTTACAACTAGAATAAATAAATGGCTTTAAGTGTATTAAAAGACATTCAACATTGTTAATTTTAGGGAAATTCAAACCAACTCCAAAGCAAAAATCTTTTAAGACTTATTATGTCTTCAATAAAATGGTAAGCAATGATAAGAATTAATAAGAATGTATAGAAAACAAAACATGGCATGCAGTACCACAATACCAAGAGGAAGCTCCACTCCCAGGCGCTCTGACACGCGTAGGATCAGAGGTGAGGAGGTCCTAACATCTGTCCCAACACCCGGAGTAATTGGGACCAGTGGGACAAGGCACACAGGAACTCTGCCAGCTCAGTGGCTCTGGTACCTTCCGGACCAGGCACACAAGAATTCCACCAACACAGTGGCTCTGGTTCCTTCTGGTCTCTCTGGGCTGGTGTCCTGAGCAGACCTTGGGTGCAAGCTCTACATCAAGTCCTACAAAACCCAGAGGAAGATCCACTCCCTAGCACTCTGACATGCCCAGAATCAGAGATGAGGAGGACCAAACATCTGTCCCAACACTGGGAGTAATTGGGACCACTGGGACCAGGCATAGAGGAACTCTATCAGCTCAGTGCCTGAGGTTCCTTCCAGTCTCTCTGGGCTTGTGTCCTGAGCAGACCTTGAGCACAAGCTCCGCAGCCAGTCCCACAACACCCAGAGGAAGCTCCACTCCCAGGTGCTCTAACAAGCCCAGGACCACAGGATCCCAGAATCACAGGATCACAGAGACAGCTTGACTTTGGGGAGTTCTGACACAACCAGGATCACAGAAAGGACAGATTCCAGTCAGATTTACCAGGGGCAGGTAGCACTAGAGATAATCAGATGGTGCTGGGCAAGCTTAAGAAAATAAACAACACAAATCAAGGTTACTTGGCATCATCAGAACCCAATTCTCCCACCATAGAAAGTCCTGAACACACCATTACACCAGAAAAGCAAGATTCAGATATAAAATCACTTCTCATGGTGATGATACAGGACTTTAAGAGGGACATAAATAGCACCCTCAAAGAAATACAGGAGAACACAGGTAAACAGCTAGAAGCTCTTCAAGAGGAAACACAAAAATCCCTTAAAGAACTACAGGAAAACACAATCAAACAGGTGAAGGAAATGAGCAAAACCATCCAGAATCTAAAAGCGGAAATAGAAACAATAAAGAAATCAGAAAGATAGACAACCCTGGAGATAAAACCTAGGAAAGAAATCAGGAGTCATAGATGCAAACATCACCAACCGAATACAAGAGATAGAAGAGAGAATCTCAAGGGCAGAGACATCATAGAAAATATTGACACAACAGTCAAAGAAAATGCAAAAAGCAAAAAGCTCCTAACCCAAAACATCCAGGAAACTCAGGATGCAATAAGAAGACCAAACCTAAGGACAATAGGTATAGAAGAGAGTAAAGATTCCCAATGTAATGGGCCAGTAAATATCTTCAACAAAATTGTAGAAGAAAACTTCCCTCACCTAAAGAAAGAGATGCCTGTGAACATACAAGAAGCCTACAGAACTCCAAATAGACTAGACCAGAAAAGAAATTCCTCCTGTCACATAATAATAAAAACACCAAATGCACTAAACAAAGAAAGAATTACTAAAAGCAGTAAGGGAAAAAGGTCAAGTAACATATAAAGGCAGGCCTATCAGAATTACACCAAGCTTCCTACCAGAGACTATGAAAGCTGGAAGATCCTGGGCAAATGTTATACAGACCCTACAAGAACACAAATGCCAGCCCAGGCTACTATACCCAGCAAAACTCTCAATTACCATAGATGGAGAAAACAAGATATTACTTGACAAAATAAAATTTACACAATATCTTTCCACAAATCCAGCCCTACAAAGGATAATAGATGGAAAATATAAGGAGCAAAACTACAACCTAGAAGAAACAAGAAAATAATCTTTCAACAAGTCCACACAAACCTATTTCCACCTCTTACAACAAAAACAACAGGAAGTGACAATTACTTTTTCTTATATCTTAGTACGAAAATTAATATTACCAACATATCCTAATCGATTGAAATCCAAAAATATGAAGAATTAGAAATATGTTGATTGTCATCCAATGGTCTCTCTAATTTCATAATTGAAGAAACAGGTCCAATATTGTACAATCTATATACACTTTCAGCTTGTTTGTTCGTGACAGTGTCTGACTGTGTATAACATAAGGGTCTTGAAATCTTGCTTCTCCTATCTCAGGAGAATAAAACATGTTTATTTCATGTTTTTACACTATACTATGGTTTTCAGAACAGCTTATATATTTCAAAAGTATTTATATACTCAAAAGAAACATAGACGATTAACTAGGGAGGTGGCTCATAAGAGAACAACAAAGAATGAGGCTGAATGCTTTGCTTGACATTTTTGACTCTTGTATCAAGTTTGAAGAAGAGGACTTTATAAGTTACTCTTTCTCTGAGATAAATGCTTTTCTAAATTATCACAGCTAATGAATCAAATTCTTACCCTCACTTAATGTCTGTGCCACCCTCCAAGCAGAACCATTGTTCATTGAAATATTTGGTGAATGACTTTATGGATAGACCATCTTATTACATACACCACTTCTTAAATGAATATAACCTGTTCTCTGTGGGCTGAGAATAAAGTCACTCACTCAAGTCAAATTAAAAAAAAAAAAAGAAAACAAAATACTCATATATTGTTTCTGAGAATATAAAATAATATAACTGCTTTTAAAAAAGCTTGGATGTTGTTTTTAATACTACTAATAAAATCACCATATAACCCAGGAATAATAATTTTGCAAATACTCAGTAAAACAGAAAGCACATAACCATATAAAAACTCACATAAGAATATTCATGTTATTACTCATGATATTCAAAGGTACAAGCATGTCTTATGTCTGTTGACTGAAAAATGGATTAAAAGAAGTATTATAACCAAATAGTTACACAACAGATAACAGATAATTATCCACCAAACAGGTAATAAAGGATAGATGCATGTAATGATATAACAACCTTGAATATAACAAAGTTAAAGCAACTAGTTATAGAAGACTGCATATTACACACGTCTATCTTTAGGAATTGTCTTGAATAGGCTAGTTTGAGTGGGGAAAAATATATTCCTGATTTTTGGGAGGCGAGATGCAGTGGCTACAGAGTACCTACTGAGGGGAAAGAGTTTTTCTGAGGGTCATCAACATATTCTAAAGTTCACTGAGGTAAAACTTGTTCAATTCTATGAACAAACTAAAGAATATCACTTAATTTTGTTTTTTTTAAATAGGTAAACTATATGTTCTACAGTAATATGAAGAAAATAAAGAATAACAATAGATAATAAGAAGAAGAACACAAAATGTCCTAAACACTGTAACAGCTATACAGTAGGCTCAGATAAACTGAGAAGTTACTCTGAAAACACACAGGTATCTTTAAAAGTTACATTCTTTCTGTATTTTATCACATATTTATAGGATGGCAAAAGGAAACATTTGGAAAAGACAGGTGATTGTGAGGTCCAGATATAAGTCAAATTGTTTAAAAGAGAAATGGAAGTAAAATATTTAATTAAGCATATAAAAGAAAGAAAGCTCAGAACACTGAGCTTCAACTTTGTTCAGCTTAGTTTTACAGTGAGCCTGCCTTTGATTTCCTCATGACTGATGACAACCTACCTCTTAGCTTTAGATCCTGACACCTCTGGATTTGCTTACTTCCCTATAGACTTGTATGTCTTCTCTTCTCCTTGCTAATTTTCATACATGTTAACTGAGAATGTTTTTGCATCACCCACCTGGACCAATGCCTCTTCCCATAAATGCCACTAGGCTTCTTTTCTGGGTATGTTTCAAAGCTCAGTGTAACAGAAACATTTCACATGAATATTTCAGGTCTCAGTAGTCTTTTACACCCAGAGGGAAAATTAATATAAATCTATAGTGCAATGGTGGGGAAGAAAGAAAGTAGACTACCTATGCATCTATCCTATCTTCTGCATAGTTTCTTGATGTCCAGCCCATGAGTACAGCAAAATTGACACGAGAGCTATCCACAGAGCTCCCATTTACTAAAGTGCACTGGACTTTTTCCTGACATAATTCCCCTTGATAGTCTCTTCCAAACCCATGACTGCTGCCCATAAGGCCAGATACATGCGAGTCCCAGTGCTCACCAATTTAAGGTCCTGCATACTATAATTTTCCATAATTTTCCTAAAACTATGATCATCTGATAATGGCCTAACTTTTCATTCCATAAAGAGACTCTTCATAGTATCAAAACTGTGCCCTAAAAAATAAAAATTGTGCCAAGTTGTTGGAAAGGCAACATTCATTACAGCCATTATGGGTCTAATTTCCCAGCAGAAGAGTTAGCCAGTGGTTCTGTCCTCATGAGAACTCTGAAAACTCCCAAAGAGCAGACACAATGTGATTTTATGATGGCTATGTATTTCTGAGAGCCATGGACTAGGTATGTGAGCTTTATGCAAAGTTAAGTGACATCAATTGCACTGGAAATAAAAAGAAAACAGTGGATGAGGAAAATATATAGCTTTTGTTGTTATATAATGAGGTGACAATATATGTATTATTGACATGTATTGTTTCCTGTCATCTATTGAGAAATCCAAGGACCTGTTATAACTCATAACATGTGCTAAACATGAGAATAACCAAAATTTCATATACTGGGAGCACAATATTCTAATTTTCAAATATTTACATGATTTTTTAAAAATTATATAACAGATTTACAGCAATTAACATGAATGACATGTAAAAACATATAGATATGGCAGTATCTTTGATAAGTTCCTAGTAGCAAGGAACTTAGTTTCAACCTATCTTTTAAAAATTCTTCCCTTAACATTATTTTTCAAGTTCCAGTACTTGACAAAAATGTATAGATGTAAGTTTTGTAGGCAGGTCCTGTATCATTAGTAACTCTTGATTTGTCCAATCACATATTACAGCCATGTAATGTCTAAGTAATACCTAGGTAAAGTCAAATAGCCAAAGTTTGACCTAGGGTATTCCTCATTAGATTAAAGTACACATACAGGCTATAGTCATACCAAGCAGTCTACAGAAATGCTTAAAATGCCACCCAACTTCCCTGAAATTGGTTAAGTTCAAAGTCCTTGAATGTCATATACCAAGAGCTAATTTCTAGCCAAGTTCATCTTTTGGACATCAACCTGTCTTCGCCTAGGCCCCAAAATGCATGGACATTATCTCAACTGCTTAAAAGTAGCAGAGTCATAAATACTGATATCTTACTTGTGACCATACAAACTAACAGGGTATTCAACCACTTAAACTGTGGGGTAAGAAAGAGTTTAGCTCTAGTGCCCACTGTAATCATACATGTACCCACATATGAGAAATAAATCACAATTCTCCTCACTAGCAAATGTTATAATTATTCTAGTAATACAAGTGAAACTGGTGAAAATATACACATATGTAGATTCATACAATTCCACATAAAGTAATAAAATTCAATTATAATCATTGCAAAATAAAACCCCCAAAACTGCTTGGACAATGGATAATGAATGTAGAAGAGAATCAACTGCACCCAGAGAAATGCATAAAGATAATAGAGACTATTCATTTATTATGTAAGAATGTATTAATTTATTTATAACCTGGTTCAGTCTCAGAGGATTTGAGACAGTTAAGACATCTTCTTAAAAACATGAAGTTATGAATTTCACTTTTTCCTCAGAGATAACAAAATGAAAATTAATGCCAAAACTGTTTTACCTACTTGCAGATTTTGTTATATAACTCTGTGACTTTATGATATAGTTAGATCCACATTTTTCACTATCATAAAATATATCATTATCAAGTTCATCTTTAGTGATTTTTTTATACATCTAACTTTTGCAAAGAATCAGATCAGTGACATTAATAGACTTATAAATTTTAAATCTTAGCTTTCTGGAAATGTCTGTCAGAGACATAAAGCACTAACTTTAGTGAATGGAACTGGAGACTCAATAAATGTTGGCGATGACAATTTTCTTTTCACTGAAAGTAAATAAAAACAATCAAACTCCTAATAAATAAATATACCCAATAATTTGAAGAGAAATATTTGAACAGAAACTTATGGCTGTCTATTAATCATTAGAACCTTTTCACAGTCAGATTTCTGCATATGCAAGAACTTAGAATGGCTGGTTCTAAGAGTCTCAGCAACTAGAGATCACAAAGCACTTCCTGAAGTGTTCACTCATGTGAGTCAATAGCAGTGCCCTCCAGTCTTGTATATCCTTAAGACAAATAGTAGATTCTCAAAAGCAAGAATCCATGTATCTCTGCTGGCACTAGTATCTCAGAAGCATGAATCTACCTCTCTTTCTCGGTACTAGTAGCAAGAATCCACTTATCTCCATTGATATTAGTACCTACTAGTAATAGTATCCATAAGACAAATAGTAGATTCTCAAAAGCAAGAATCCATCTATCTCTGCTGGGTTTAGTATGTGCCAGGAAAATGGGTAGAGCAAACTCAAGCACTCCAAGCAGGGCCACTGGAAGTCTACCTCTGTGGTTGGAGGAGTTACCTGCAGAGAAACAAATCATCATGCACTGCATTGATCTTCCAGAGGTACCTTCCTCACTAGGGAATATGATTACCTGTTAACAATGACAGGGAAAATTTATAAGCCAGCAGCTCTCAATCTCAAAGCAGAAGCCACGTTTAGTTTCTAAGGCTTCTGTGTGGGTACAGGTAGGAATTAGATTTTAGTGTCAGCAAGACCGGCTCATGATCTACAGAAAGCATTTTAAAACGTAGTCATCTACTTATTTCTTAAGTTCCTATAATAGGGAGACATTATCTGGAATCCTCTGGCTCCTAAGAGTACAAATGAAGAAGAGAAAACTATTTTCAGTAACCCCAAAGACCATATTCTAACAATATGTTGCCAGGGTTCCCTTACTTTGGATTTCATATTGAAAAAAATCTTTTTTGGTGTTAAACACAGGTGTATCTGAAAGAGCAGGGACACTACTTTATTAGAGATTATAAGAAAATGGACACTGCTTATTTTATGATTATATCACCATAAATTTGCATACTAATTACTAAATTTTTCTAGTGTAAAGATAAATTTCTCAAAGTACATATTTTGTGTGATGAACTCTGTGAAAGGAAATGGATAAAAGGTCCCATCTTATGTCAAATACTTCTGATTTCAATAACAATCCAAGTGTAAGACACCAATAATACAGTAGAGAAGTCATCTGTAAGTTATTTTGATTCCAGAATAAAAGCTCAACCCCAAATGGCCAGACAACAGGACTATCCCTCTTTGTAAAGAAATATTTGAGTGGGAAAAATAAAGCTTACTGTAGCCTAAATTCAGATAAAGCACTTACTGAAGACACCAGCTACCAGTGTACTAAAGATTTGGATCTGAGCCTCAGTCATTAGAGCCCTCCTATAAAAAAAGGGCCTTACTTAGGATTTTGTACATTAGGACCCTGAAAAGCATATAGTCTCCTCAAATGAATAGAGGTGTAAATCAGGAATTGTGTCACTGAGGACACAATAAAAGGAGTGACTGCTGAAGAACTAAAACTGTTAAAACTCATTTCTCCCTGGCAGCAGTACAGTCCCTACACACACACTCCCCTCTGGCCATCTGCTCACAAAAAAAGGGGACATTTTTATTTTTTAAGTCTCTGGCAAGTCTAGACTGTTTCTGCACAGCAGGAATCCCTCCAAAATTTAAAAATTTATCTTTATCATCTCCTTGACGAAAGGTGATCCCATCTTCCCTTCCTCCCTCATTCTAACAAAGACAAGGAAGGAAACAGTCCTTTACATGATCTGAAGGAGTAGCCTCCCCCAAGTGTACTTTACAACACCACAGAAGGCCTGTCATGGCAGTCAAGAGGCCCCTTTGAACAAATTGTTCTTCAACAATAGATGCAAGATTTAGTTGACTTCATACATCACTTCTAGATCTCCCACAGAGAGGGTTAAATGAGAGAAATGCCACAAAGTGGCTTTCTGATTTCTTGTCCACGTCACACACATTCTTTCATGCCTGGCAAAGTGTCGGTTATAGCAAAGGTAATTCCCAGAGGTGCCACTGTCATCCTTATCAGGCAATGCACAGGTAAGAGAATATCATGCGAATCAGTCTCTTTCTTTCATTTACTTCGCTGCACAATGTAATAGAGCCAGCACAGGAAAAGAGAGGTAGGGAATCTGGCATCTCTTGCCAGTTCTACGATTGATGTGCTATTCTTACTCTCTGTGTGGTTAAGTCTTCTATCTGCAACCCAAGGATAATAACATAGTACCTGCTTATTTCAAAGGCACTTGAATAATTCTCAGATAGAAGAGTCCACACAAATGCAGAGTCTATTATTACAGGAAGGCTTGGAAATTGCCAGTCCATTTACTCATCACGATTAAGCAGTCAACAAAACAATGATGAAGTAAAAGCATCTTCTCCAATGCATCTCAAGATCAAATAGTGCTGAATATGCAGCTATTTGGAAAAACACATGTGCAAATACATTCATTTTAATTACCATGCAAATCTAACTCATCAATACCTCATTTAGAGAAGTACTTTGCAAGTTTTCCTGACTCAAAATAAATAGAGTCCCTAATCATGGTGACTTTATAATACACTGCTTCCTGAAAAGGCATTTTTTCCTTATCAAAATGTTTTCTCAACTCTAAAGTTTTAGACCATATTCTAGCTCATTCCAGAATGTTATTCTAGAATAAAACACCATCTCTCTTTTATTGTAATAAGTCTTATTGTAACTTACAGTACAGTGGTGGACAGGCATCCAGGCAGGGGCTTCCACTGAACAGTTCTGGGCTGGGCATTTGCCTTGGTTTTGCTAGAAATAAGTAAAAACTGGATTATTTCATATATATTACATAAATCGACACATATTAGGTAGCACATTTATAATCATTAAGCTAATTACCATAATTAGAAGTATTGAAGAAACTTCTGAGGCTGATTTTTGGTGCAGTCTTAGAGAAAATGACATATATATTTCTAGTCTAATTAAGACATAGGGAAATATTCTCTGTTTTGCTTCATTACTTTGGGAATAGGAATTTAGCACCATGCTAATTTAGCAGTTGCCCTTCTAGACCCCAACAGGAACCATAAGAACACTCTGCTATTCCTGATTCAGAACTCTTGATGCTCCTTTCAGATCAACATCAACAGGCGCTGTACTCTCCTATCTTTGAAGTAGAGGTAGAGAAAGACTCATCTGTAAGCCCCTCCTGAATAGAAGCTAGCAGTGGGATTCTCTCCAGGGTGTTTAATAGGACTCAAGAATTTAGGGGTGAATAGTTTAGATTATAGAGGCCTTCCTTAACGCATTAGAGGCAGAACTTCAGCAAAATGAAACAATCTGCTCAAAGAACCAGCAGTCTGACATTTTAAACCATTTCTAAGACTCTTCTTCCTGTTTAAGTAATTTGTCTCTAATTAACGTTTTCCTACTTTCATCCTGTAAACTGTCATTCTAATTGCCCTTTTAGGAAGGAATCAAGTGGCCCTTTAACTGACAGTACTATGTCAGTCTGCAATCACATTTAGTCCCAAAAGGAGTGGGGTTCTAATAGGACATCTTGTATTTCTCTCCTTGTATACTAGATGTGAGCATATAGGCATTCTGTAATGTTAATAACTGTTATAAAAACCACAGATACGATTTATTAAGCCATTTACTTTTCATGGATTGGTTTGGACATGTTAGATAATTATTAGTAACCACAACGAATAAAATTTATATCAATAGAAATTATGATATGATTATACAGGGCAGTCATCAGAGTCTAAAGGATGCTAATCAACTTACCAAAGCCTCACCCAGCTAGGAAAGAGCATACTAAGGATCTGACTGACTGCTGCCCATGTATGCTCCTTCATCTACAAGAAGCTGCTGCTTCTGTTGTTGTTATTTGCTATCTGCTCCATTAGGCTACAGGAATGTTATCATACAATCTGATTTGATCTTATCAACCACCCTAACATTTCTGATTTAGCTGAATGAAAAGCTGCATTACTGATTTCTATGCTCTTATAATGCAAATATTTGAGCATGTATGTTTCAGTGAATTTTTTTAAATTTCCAAGCAATCTTTATTGAGGTGATTTACTTTCAAAGCAGCAATAAGCTCTGAAATTCTGTATGAGTGATTTTGGATAAAGTCACTGTAAAAAAAATGAATTCGTATCATCAATCTTTATGTTCAGTTTGCTCAGTTTTCTGGCTTAAATTGAAACATAACTTGTAGAACTAGCATGGCCCACAAGGCACACGGTTCAGTTTCCAGATGACCACAGTTTTATGCTAAGCTATGCCATGTGCTTGCTGTCATTAGTTGTTCTTGGTAGTCAAGTGTGTCAAACAAGGATATTACCATGACCAGTTAGCAGGAACATTATCAGTGATGAATACTAATTCACTTCAGATAACCATGTCATACAAGGATAGATACAAAAAATAAGCCCATCTTTTGATTTATGCTAGATAAATGAATAATAAATAAGTGTGTGT
>JADRCD010079467.1:0-22229 GCA_019843815.1 Montemys delectorum | reverse complement strand
ACCATATAGGATACTTAAAAAAAAAACTCTACTAAGTTTAAAAGATGGTTACAGACTAAAAACTAATGAATTTAGCAGGGTGTGGAGGAAACCGTCAATATTTTCCAATCTCCATGCCTTAGCCTGCTAGCCACTGGTAAGCTGGAAAGCAGCAGACATTACTGGCAGCCCACCACATATCTTCCTCTCTCCCTTCTTCTTATTTACAGAACCCCACGGTGAGGAGTAATGCACAGAGATAAAATGTTTTACTTTCAAACATGTTGTAGCTCGAAGTAGACAAGGTGCTATGATTGTGGTCAAACTTGTAAAGAGATCTATCACATATGCAAGGTTTGCTTCTTCTGATTTAGAAGATTTGGCTGGACTGTGCCTTTTATCCTTCTTCTCCCCGCTCCCCAACCTGGAACACAGTGCTCACCTCTCAAGTTTGAAAAAAACTCTAATTGTAAAACCATTTCCTTGAACTGCACTGTTTCCAAACTGCCCACCTTCACATTTCTTATCCTATAGGGGAAAATGATCATATAAAGGGTTGTAGAGAGGGCTCAGCAGTCAAGAACACTGTTAGCTCTTTCAGAGGACCTGGCTTCAATTGGCAGCAAACACTGTCTGTAACACCCGCTCCAGGGAACAGGATGCCCTCTTCTGGCTTCAGCAGGCATCAGGCACATATATTGTGCACAGACACAAATGCAGGCAACACACCCAAACACGTTAAAAATAAGGTAGAATAAAAATAAAAAGTACCATAGAGCGCACACACATATCCCAAACACCTCCCTGTCACACATCTGGGAATGAGACTCTCCTCTCCGTCCCCCTCTCAGTTCACCCTGTCACCTGCACTGTTGTCCAGAAATGCCAAACTCAGCCTCCTTAGAACCCTGAAGGCCACCTCCAAGGGAACAATTTCTGCTGTCATAAAGAATGCCCCTGCTTCTCCATCCACATCCCACATTTATTTTTGGGTTCTGATGCCCTTTTTTACTGTCATCTGTCTCTCATCAGTCTCCCATGAAGAATTCCAGCTACCAGTACTAACGACATTATACACAGTACCACCATTGATGCCAACATGAAATGGAAATACATATTTTTTTTGTTAGGGTGTATAAACTTCCTGCTTTAATGAAGCAGAGCTACACTGAAAGTTTATCTAACTCAGCTTATAATAAGAAAATGCCTTGGCGCATGTGTTTGCGTTATAAAGTATAGCTAAAATTAACACTTTTAAGACCACCTCCAACACACGAGTAAACCTTGTTATAAGCAAAAATGAAAATCAAGGCACAAGTTGATTAAAACACCAAACCAAATTAAATTTGATCTAATGGTGTTTACTTGTTTTAACATCTGGAAAAGTTTGGGCATACACTGCAAATATTTTTAACCTAATTTTAAAATAAATTATGCTTAGTTTCCACAGATGTATTTAAGTTGGGTCTTTTTAAAGAAATCATTTTTAAGCTTTTTTTTTTTCATTGAACAGGCAAGAATTTTGAGCACGAGGTGCCAGGGGTGGGCAGGAATCTGCATATCTTCCCCACTAGCCCTCACCACATTGATATATTACTTGAAATAAAAGTTTATACATTTGTATATATAAAACAAATGGATATGAGAGATCCCCTAACAAGGAAAGTGTGCAAGTGTATGTATTTCTATTTACAGAGGGGCTTCCCTGGTGGCCCTGAACTAGAGGGCATCCACTGGTCCTAAGAAAGCATGCAGTTTCTATGCAGTTAGGTCACAGCTGTAAGTGTAAGTGATGGTGTGCATGACTCACATCCATATTTCCCGTGCCTGCTCAGATGGAGTCAGCACAGGTGTGCAGACTTTCTTCCATTCCCTTGCTGCCTGCTGCTAAGGTGCACAGATCTCTGGAACCCTGCCTTTGTACCTAGGAATCTATGGTGCTACTATGTAAAGAAAATACAGCTGAGGTTTATTAGGAGTAATCTTGGGAAGACAATGCTGGACGAGGAATTAAAGCATTTAGAAGAGCCTTGTCTCATTTTTGTAAAGCTTAAAATCCTAATCTACAAATTTGTATGGTTGGTATAAATTGTTTACTCTGTGTAGGAATCTGATTCTCCCCCCCTTCCCATTAATCTATTTCTTACTCTTCTCTCTCCAGTAATGTTGCATTAACATTTGGTTTTCCACCTCTGTCTACACTGCATTTCCAAAGGGATATAACTTCTCCATGGGTAGGAACACCTTAGCTTTACGGTCCACCTTCTCAATCTTAGCCTAACACAGGTGGCTATGAGTTCTGTGCACTACCCATTAATCTCTTATAAAACTATACTGGATATCACATATAGAAAAAAGAGCAGGGGATAAGGTTCAGTGAATAAGGGAGGAATAAGGATTTTTAATATATTTAAAATCTAGCACATAAGGGAAACCAGGAGTATCCACCTAAGCTTATAACCCTAATGCTGTGAAAGGCAGAGATAAGTGAAGTCTTCGGACTTGCTCTCAACATCCAACTTGCCAAAAAATAGCAAGCTCCAGGTTTGGTGATAGACCCTGAATCAAGTATATAAGGCAGATAATGATAGAACAGAATACCTGATCTTTTCTATCTTTTACATGTGAGTACATAATATACACATATCACACATAGCCCACACATATCATAACACAGACATATCACATACACACACACATCACATGCATGGACATCATGCCCATACCATATACATAATCAGAAAAATATACATTACACACACACACACATACACTTCATGGCATGCACTCGCACATTATAACCACACCCCCCACACACACACACATCTCACATCCCACAAATACATAAATCACACTTACATCACTCAAAAGTCATACATATATAATACGCATCACAATCCATATCACAATACACACAAGGTATAAAAAATTGTAGGTAATATAATAAGCTGTAAGCCATAGTAACCATTGCTTCTCTTGCCATTACGTTGCTTGTTTGTGTTTGCTCTGTTCTTCTATCTGCCTTTCCTCTCCCAAATCTGACCTACAGCCTGCCCTCTGATGAGTGTCAACAAGGCTGTGTATTGTGCGTGTTTGGTAAGGATCATGATCAACAAAAGTGGATTTTTTTTTTTTATCAGAACAGGGCTGTTTCCCAGCATTTCTGTAGCAGTGCTCCACACTGGTTCTGTGCCCAAGACACATCTGCCTGGGAAAATCTCATCCACATAACCTCATCTACAAGCTCTCTCAGTGCAGACCATGGAGCAGACCCTGTGCACATTTAGTCCTTACCTTTTGCTCCTAAGGGTAGCATGGATTAACAACAGAACATTCTCAGAACATTAAGAGTAATTGCTATCCACACGTCCAATTAGCCTTTATTAAGACCTTACAACAGAACCCTTACCACTTTAAAACTTAATCCCTTCTACCTGTGTTTCTACTTAATGTTTACACCCAGAAAAGTGGTTTGTATGCATGTGTTTGTCTGTGCACACACTTGTTCATATGCAATGTAGGTGCATATATGTGTGCTTTTGTACATGTGGTTGTGAGCATGCTTTTGGATATGGAGGTTTTAAACTGGTTGGCTACCGGGCCCTAGGAATTTTCCCTTCACTGGGATTATAAATGTGAACCACCGCTTTCTGCTTTCTCTCATGGGTTCTGCAGATAGAATGTAGGTCCTCATGCTTGCACAGCAAGCACTTCACTGACTGAGCTCTCTGTACTCTGCTATAGAACAATTGGTTTTTTGCTTGTTTTTGTTTTAATTTATGGTCCTGGGACCAGTGACCTTGTTCTTATCACTTTCACCTTGAAGTGTAAAAAGAAAATTCTTCTTTTGCATTTCAAATACACTAAGATGTAGTGATCTATATAGGCTTTAGATCTAGGGAGGCTTGATGTTGAGACCTCTGAGCAACTAACACATCCTGAAGTCTGAAAACTACTTGTTGGTAACCTTGTTTCATGAGGAATAATAGACTGGCTCCTTGAGGTTCAGGTCCCACCCTGGGCATTGCACCTGTAAATACAAGGCAAGGAGCCAGACCCAAGTGCTGGGGAGGTCAATTCCCCTGGAACACTTCCAGTTAGCTTTGCTATACAAAAGGTGACATCTGCACAATGTGCATGCGAGTCCTGTAGACTCGAATAAGAAAAACATCCAGAACGCAGCTAAGCTTGACCTTGAGAAGGGACTCGGTGCCATCTTTGGTCAATTGCATGCAGACACACAGAAGCATCTGCTACTTTCAAAGCAGCCTCCTCCGCAGGTACATTCCAGAGTGCAACAAACTATTTCCACATGTGGAGGCTGATCTCTAACGATATATCCTACCTGCCCTTTGTGTCATCACAGATTTCTTTAGAAGTTAAAGTTCACTTCAAAGCCACAGTGAAGTAAGAATTTTTCCAGGTGCACAGATTCATCTTCACAGGGGCTAATGATCAAGGCCGGTGGATGAGAAGCAAGTAGCCCTTCAGCTGTGTGCTGCCTCACTCCTGCTCATTCTGCCCATAACAGAATCTCTGAAGGACTCCCAACGTATCAACACTCCAGCTCCACGCCCGGGAATTCGGACTTACTCTCACATCAGATTTATACGCTGGTATCCTTAGAAAACACTTTAATTTATTCTTTGAGAATGCCGTGCCTTTACACAATATATTTTGATCGTATCTACTCCTGGCTCCCCTCCTCTACTTCATCCAGAACCATCCACATCTCCCTGCCAACTTCATTTTCTCTTCTTTTTGTTTTTATAACCAATTCAGTGCAGTTAGTGTCACCTCTATATGTATGCATTTAGGATCATTCACTCATGGCGCAGGATACTCAGACACGATATCCCTGAAGAAAACTGACTTCCTCTACCTTAGCAGTTACATTGATAATTTTTTTTAAAAAAAAATCCATATTCTTTCACTGTATAGCCCAATTCTAGAACCACCAAATTAAGTGAATATTTCTTAAGCACTTAACTATGCATGTGAGCCAGAGGCAAGATAATGTGGCTTGATTCAAGAGGCACGGAGCAGTGGGATGTGACACAAAATACCCACAGCTAAGTGGAGACTATGGAACACAGTGATACATGCAGCAGTTTAGCTACACTCAACTTGTTACCTATGCCAAAGAGGAGCCAGAGTTAATCCTGCCTGGGAACAACTGGATATAGCGTCACAGAGGAAATTCGATTTTAATCTGGTTTGGGAGGTTTTAACAGTCAGGGGAGAAAGAAATTTGGGCTAAGAAAACAAAAAATGAACAAGAACATGAAGTGAAAAAGTTTAAGAATTCTGAAGAAACTGGTACATACTGTACAGAGGTATTTTATAGGGAATGAGGTAAGTGAAGTCTGTCCAGACACAGTTTTCAAAAACATCTTTAAGGTTTCAATGTTGACAATTTCAGATATGTACACAGCATATTGTGAACATATTGAATCCCCATCACCTTCTCATTTCCTATCCCAACTCTAAAGGTTTCATTTTTCCAACTCTCATGACACTCCTATTTGTGTGTATGTATGTGTGTGTGCATGTATGTCCTCCAAATACATCCACCATCATGTCACTTCTACACAGCATCATGACGCAGTCTCTTTGATTCTCTGTTGTAGCAGGAACCAATTCATGTCTGTTAAACTTCTGTTGTACATTCACACTAGGAGGCTCTAGGGAGAGAACAAAACCAAAACTCAAATGCCTGGTCCTTCTCTCTTTTCCATTTTCATTGTGTTCATTCATTGTGGCTGCTGTGATAAATCATAACAAATGTGGTTACTGAAACAATATACTTTTATTATTGCATTATGATGGTCAGATGTTCAAATCCAGGCTCACTGGTAAAGGTGGGTACCCATACATTCTGTTATTTCAGGAGCCCTTGGGATGTTTTGCTATCTGCCTTTTCTAGATTCTCAAGCTTGGGACTCCTTCCTCCATCCCAGGGCTGAGTTCATACCCAAATATTACATGCACTGGAATCTGGCAAGATTGAGTTCAGACAAAATTTATAACTGGGAAGGAGCCTGGCTCCATACTAGTTTCCATCTCTTTTTCCTATCAAGTCTGAGGGTCATGGTATTCCCATACTGAGAATGATGAGGAAAATGTCCCAAAGCTACCCAGGAGCCATGACTATTTGTCACAAAGAGTAATATTCTCAGACACACAAATGATGTAAAATCCATGAATAAAGGGGGGATGCTAAAACAAGAGTGAATGCTATCAATAAAAGAACAGCAAACAGGAAAACATTAAAATAAAAATCCTTTGGCATTTAAAATAGCATCTTGAAGGTCAATAGCAGGGTCAGAGAAGAGGCTCATCCAGCAAGAGTACTTGCTGTACAAGCATAAGGACCTGAGTTCAAAACTGTAGAACTACCTAAAAAAAACTGGTCATGATCACACATAGCTGTAACTCCAGCACTATGGATGGGCAGAGACAAGAGGACGCTTGGGCTTCCTGTTACTCCCCAGCTGAGCTCCTGATTCAGTGCTGGGGTCTCAAGAGGACAAGATAGACAAAGTTCAGCATCCTATGCCATCCTGCATTCCCTGTATACACACATGCACATATATCACACATGCAGAGTTCACTAAGATACATAGATAGTTAAAGAAATCTGAAACGTGAAACAAGCAAGAAGCCTGCGCAGAGAAAACAGGAACTTAAATGATAAATTTATGAAGTCTCATACTCAACTGATGAGGTTACCAGAAGGAATGATTAGAGATCACTTCAAATAATTAAAAAAATATTATTTAGTCAAGGGATAGGGCCTTCCAAATGGAAACGGAATATTGCATGCCGAGCATGTTGAATTTACAAAAGACACATCAAGGCATATCATCAGGGAATCTGAGCTTAATAGAAATCCCAAAAAATATTCTAGGGAGAAAAATCAGTCACCCACAAAGAATCAGGAATAGGCAATGACCTCATAGTTTTCCAAAAGGAGCAAGATGGGACCCAGGAGCTAGACACAAATAGGAGAATGCCTTGAACTTTAAACAGAAAATTGTACCCAGGTTAGAAAGCTGTAGCCTCAAACCTATAAAGTATAAGAACAAAATAAAGATATTTTCAGATATCTTAGTCTTAAAACTTTCCATTCCTTCCGTTTTCCTAGGAAGTTGATGGAAGGTCTTTTCACTAAGAAAGAGGAAGTCATTGACCCAGCACACTAATTATCTTGTGCAGGAGGCAGATAAAGGAAACTCCAGGGGTTAAGAATGAAAGCAAATCCTACTTGAGCCTCCACCCTACAGCATAAAAAGCCTTGACTGATGTGGGGTAGGACAGGACAGAGGCTCCAGAAGAATAGCTCTAAGGAAAACAACTCTAGAGAGGTTATCTGAAGCGTGTCTTCACACTGCAGTAAGCTTTATCCAAAAAGCCATGGGGAAAATAGAGCTATTTATTCATACCCAGATCCAGATGTCACATATCTCTCTAAATCCACACAACCTGATGATAGCTTCCATCTACAGACATCACAAGCTTGTTAAGAAAGATGTAATAATATCTTACATGGTTCGTTGTTTATTGAAATTATTATTGTAGGGGCTGGAGAGATGGGTCATTAATTGCTCTTCTGAAGGACCCAAGTTTGATTTCCAGGACATATATGGTGACTCACAAACATCTATTAACTCCAGTCTTAAGGAATATAATGTCCTCTTCAGGTTTTATGGGCACCAGGAATGCCCCTGGTGTACATACATACAAGTATGCAAACACTGAAGCATATGAACATAAATATTTAAAAATTATTAGCTTGTGTATGTGTGTGTGTGTGTGTGTGTGTGTGTGTGTGTGTGAGTGTGTGTGTTATGTATGGAAAGGCATGTACATGGAGATCAGATGATAGCTTTAGAACAAGACAGCCTAGTTTGGATTTCAGTGTTGACACCCATGGCCTCTGTAAACTAGTCAAGGTACTGAACTTCTCTGTGCTTCATTTTCTCCTTTCAAACTGGAATAATGTCTCCAATTCTTTTGGTACTGGTTTTAACACTAGTTATTAATGCAGTTAAAGGGGTTTTTAATAAAAAAAAATGTTATTGTTGTGAAAGTACCTACGAACATTTATTATATATGTTCTTTATTTACATGTAAATTTCTCCTTTCCCAGTTTCCCCTCCAAAAAAGCAAGCAAACAAAGCAAACAAACAAACAAACAAAAACAAAAACAAACCCCTGTTGCCTCCCCCCTCTCCATGCCTGCCACCCCATCCTCTCCCACTTATTGGCCCTGGCATTCCCCTACACTGGGACACAAAACCTTCACAGGGCCGAGGTCCTCTCCTCCTATTGATGATCAACTTTGCAATCCTCTACTATACATATGCTGCCAAAACATTCAGTCCCACCATGTATAGCCCTTGGTTGGTGGTTGGGTCCCTGGGAGCTCTGAGGGTACTAGTTAGTTCATATTGTTGTTCGTCCTAAGGGGCTGCAAACCCTTCAGCTCCACAGATACTTTCTCTAACTCCTTCATTGGGGACCAATACCTGACTAATGCAGATGTAGAGGCTCACAGCCTACTAACATTTTAAAAATAGAAAGTCAAGGAATAATCTTGTTAAATTTTAACTCTCCTCCCTAAAATTCATTCATTCATTTCCATATACATTACAGCACTTTATATCTTCATTTCCAGTGTTTGCTAACTGAACCCATTTATGTCTCTTTTTTTTTCTATATAGAAAACATCAGTTTCCCCTGGGAATTACTGAAAGAATTTACAGCTCCTGCCCTCCTTATCCACATTGCTGAATGGACCCCCTAATTGATTTGTTCATTTAGTGCCGTGAGCTGGGCCACGTGATGGGTCAGAACACACCAACCCTGATTCTGGGCATGAGTTTTGCTATCTAGCACATTGTAAAATGCCTAGATTACCTTGGTTTTCTAAGAATGACTTGCTGAGTTACTGAGATCCCAGTGCAAAATGTTACATCACAACAAGAGAGTGGCCAGGTCACATAGTCACAGGTGGGAACAATCCCACTAGCTCTTCAAGGACAAGGAGACACTGGATGTGCTCCTTCTCATCATGTGCTAAACTGTTGTCACACAATGTGAAAATTGAGGCTGCTGTCTCCAACACAGCACAGTCTTATTTCCCTGCAGTTTAGCCTGGCTGATTCTTATGAATACAAATGCTAAGGGGGAAGACCTGATGGCCTGTGCCTCTGCAGTGATCAGTCCCATTGCCCCATGACAAAACACTCACATGGGACCCAGGTTCCTTTACTCTCAAACAGGGAGGGTGTTTCCATGTCTTTGGAAGAACTCAAGCTGCAGGGATTTTCAGTTCTTCAGGCCTCAGATGCTACATTGTGAAATCTAAAAGTTGCACTGAGTCAAAGGATCAATGCATTCATTTTTCCCAAGATGCGGAAAGGTGAGGAAGGGAAGGGTTTTGTATAAGACAACAGGCTGAGTTAGAAGTGGGACTCAGTACCCAGTCTACTGATCCCTGGGCACGGTTCCTTACACAGTACTGAGCCTGTCAGACATCCACGCTGTCACCTCCTGATTACAGACTCTTCCTCTCAAAAATGCCACAGAAAGCCGATATCATTCTTTCGCAGAAACCTCTTCCTAAGACCTTACCACTGCATTCTGATCTTGCCAAGAATTTCCCAGCTAAGTCACAAGTGAAAGATTTCAGCTCTGAACCCAAATGACCCTTCATGTGCATATACACAGCAAATGGCACATCTGACGACAAGTTCACATGTAAAGCCAAAGACTCACCCTCTTGTAGAAGACACCAGAGCTTTGCGGGAAGGGAGCTGTTTCTGATGAGGTAATTAAGATGGAGCACAGACTGCTCCCTTCCTTCCCCCTCCCCTGCCTACACCCCCTCCCCTCCTCAAAGGCCAGTCCCTACCAAGCTGATTGGCAACTCTGTTCAAGACAGCTTAAGGTCCAGGAGTGGATTGGGAACAGCTAACGCTCTGGCAATCTCTCTTCTTTCCCTTGAGCCCAGACTTCAGTGGGCGTGCAATGTGGCATTTTGTTTCTGACTTAGCTCACTTCTCCAGCAAGTCAGCTCAAGAAAAACAAGAGCCTGGGCCAGCATAGGAGCAGCCAGCCTCCCAGGCCCTGTTTGCCCGACACTCAAAGACCCTCAGTAACATAGCCCACCTCCTCACCCCGGACCAAGCCTCAGCCACAAACTGCCTATGGGACAATGTTAGAAGAGCTGACCTGTGTTGCTTTCTTCCCATGAAGCCAAGGGAAGCAGATGGGCCTCCCATCCTGTGGAAATAAGCCTGGGAAATCATGGATGGACCAACCATCACACTTTTAAGCCACACGTGCAATTGTTGGCTATTAATATTATTTTCTGTGGCGTCTATTCAAATGCTAGAGATGGGATGTTTAAAATACAAAAGAAATATGGGCCTATTTCTCCCACTAACCTGGTTTTCTGGTCTTGCCTCCCTTATTCATCTTCCACCTAAGAGATGAATGTTCTTAAACACACATTTGATCTCATTATTCATGCTGTTACAGAGGATCATCCATGCTGTACATATACATATATATATATATATATACACATACATATACAAATGCATATGCATATATATACACATACACACATATATACATACATGTATGTGTGTATACATATGTGTGTATATATATATATATGTGTGTATATGTGTGTGTGTGTGTATACAACTTTTAAAACAAAATCTCACATATCCCAGGAAGTACATGCTATGGAAGTCTTGGATGACCTTGAGTTCTAGTTCTCTGCCTTTATCTCTCTAGAATGGGATTATGGGAGTATAGCACTATACTTAGCTATCTAGGATTCTTTAAATCTGGAACATAGGGTCCCATGAGGTGGCTACAGCTAAGGCTATGCTACCAGTTGCATCTCTTATACTTCCTCACCTCCTTTCACTTGTGCTAAAGCTATGATACCTACATTGGATTCTCAAATGCCTTGTATTGAAATACAAGCTTTAAAAACTTATGTCTCAGGCTACATTTTGATTACTTTATTAGGGCTGCCAACTTCCATTTCTGGGTCTCTACCCCACCAAGACCTTATGAATAGAATGTAACAAGCTCATGCACGTTGATTCAATATTGCTTATGAGAGGGTAAATATGCTATTTTTTCTGTTTTTTGAGTTCGTAGTTCATAGTACATTCCAATATATGAGGAAAGAAAAGGTAGAAGAGAAGGAGGAGGAGGAGGAGGAGGAGGATTCAAAGGTATCATTCCCCAGATTTATTATTAATTAGTAAATTAATTAATTTATTCACTTTACATCCCAACCACAGCCTCCCCTTGTCCAACTCTCGCTATCACATGGCCCTTCCCTGTCCTCTTCATTATATACATGTGTGTGTATTATATATATAATTACATATATATAATATACACACATATATATACACATACATACACATATATGTGTGTATGTATGTATGTATATTCACAAAGATGTATATATGTATGTACAAAATATATTTTATTTCATTTGCATTGGTGTGAGGGTGATAGATACCTTGGAAGTGGAGTTACAGACAGTTGTGAGCAGCCGTGTGAGTGCCGGGAATTGAACCTGGGTCCTTTGAAAGAACAAACAGTGCTTTTAACCACTGAGCCATCTTTCTAGCCCCTACTTTGTTTGTTTTGTTTTGTTGTTTTTATTTAGTTTGTAGCCTCCGTGGAACACTGCTTCCTGTAGTCAATGTAAACTTTTAGATTTCTCAGAGGATGTTGTCATAGGCACACCCACGGGTATTTCTGCTAGGTGATTGTAAACACTGCCAGGTTGACAACTGAGAATAACTGAATATTATATCAGGAAGGAGTGCTTTGTTAGTAGACACATGTAAATCTGAAAGGCAACAATGTTGGCATGGGATTAGACTTGGAATGGAAAGTCTGTTATGCCTTAAGGTCCCCCAAAAAACTCTGTAGCTATGCTGTGCTGTGCTGTGCCATGGTGTGCTGTGCTGCGCTGTGCTGTGCTGTGCTGTGCTGTGCTGTGCTGTGCTGTGCTGTGCTGTGCCATGCTGAGCCATGCCATGCTGTGCTGTGCTGTGCGATGCTATGCTGTGCTATGCTGGAAAAGATCTTTCTTTACTCCTGTCAAAGGTCTCAGCATAGCTGTTAAACATGGCCTACTTGGCACTCTCCACTCAAGTGATAAGAAACTCGAATGGGTCCCACCTGAGTTGGCTGACTCCAGATTTTCAAGCCTTAGAGATTAGAAGTCCAGGTTTTAGAGCTCCAACCCAAAGGCTGGTTTACCTTCTTCTTGGAGACCGTGTAGGTGCAGAGCAACAACTGTGGCCTGTGGGTGGCACAGAACCCCAGAAAGATTCCGCATTTCTCAGGGTCTATGCCAAAAAGTCATCAATGCTGGCTTTGAAGTAGTTCCAGAAGTGGAAGGTGTAAAAACACATATGAACGTGGGGGTCCATGTCTTCCTTTTCCCACACTGGTAATCTAAATCACTGCTCCTGCAGTCTAGATTACTTACTTTGTAAGAGGTGAGATGGTCCCAAAGGTGAATACACATCTTCACCAAGAATTCCCAAATTATCAGGAATCATCCTCTGTGGAGGTAGAGGCAAGAAAATCTCTTTGAGTTTGAAGCCAGCATGATCTACATAGTGAGTTCTAGGACAGCCAGGGCTATGTACAGAGATCTGTCTCAAAAAATGCATAAATAAAATAAAAATTAAAAAAACAAACAAAATATCATCTTCTGGCATGCAACATGCTTTAGCTGGATGTAACAAGGCTTCAACACTTCAGTATCCTTGTAAATTGCTTTTGCAAAAGGACTGCCAGGATACCCACTACACACACCCTGGCAAAAGTGTGCATGGCTACAACTTAAAAAAAAATCCAGCCCTGGTTTGAATTACCTGGCTGCAATTCCTCAGTGGCATCCTGGTCACACTTACTACACAAAACATGTGATGCCTCACTCAGTGCTGGGTTGTTCAGCTGCTGTCCCAGGTAGGATGAGAATCCATAACTCACCATCATCTGCGCATCTGTGCCCCTTTGCTATGGACACCACCATCCCTCCTCCCAGCACTGGCTCCCTCAACACCCATAAGCCATGCTGATTCGGGACCACTTGCCAAAGAGAATAGTTTTCTCTGGGGATAATCACTACATATTAATGTTGGAAATTGAAATGTTTGGGGACCAACTACATTCTGGGAATTTTTGTTTATTTGCTCTTAACCTCTCTGTCTCAAATTTACACCTCTATCTTACCTATTTTCCCTTTATAATACTCTTGATAACCAATATGCCATGCATTCCTTACCCCCTCTTTATCACCTCTAGAAAGATATTACTAAATACACAAAATTGAAAAGCTCTTGTCTAATCCAAGCCCTTGATGACCAAAAGCAATGAGTAAGAAAATTACTGAACCTCTCTGCCTCTGTTTATTAGGAATGAAAAAAGATGCAGTTTAACCTTGAAATACAGTGGACAGTGTCAAGGGTCCCAGTAAAGGAAGGAAGATCTCTTTATGTATATAAAAACTGAGAGAGAGAGAGAGAGAGAGAGAGAGAGAGAGAGAGAGAGAGAGAGAGAGAGAGAGAGAAAGATTTTCCTGGAAGAGCTGAAGAATTACCAGGACACCACAGTAGCTGAGAGATCTCTAAGGTTCAATTGAAGATGAAATGGAACATGTATGGTCAAGGCAGGTGGTCAAAGTCTTTGATTCCTTGTGAAGAAGTTTGTATGTATTCTTCAAAGTAACAGGGAATCATTGAAGTCTTACAAATGGAAATAATACTGAAAGCACTGGAGTTGCACTGAAGAGATGCAACCAGAAAGAGGAGACCCCAGTTGGAGACTGTAGCAGTAGGATATATGGGAATGAGAGGCAGTCTGACACTAGAGAAGAGACCAAGGTTAGCAGATGGGTAAGGAGTCTAGGAAAGGTGGGCACAGAGGGGAAGGGCTCAAGCACACTACAGTGATTACTCAAATGATGGGCATGCAGAAAGCAATGCCATTCAGCCGTGCAGAGAGAATGGGGACAGTTTTCAGGGAGTGGGGCATGTAGGAAATAAGTTAGTTGGGGTATTTTTACTGGGTATTCATGATCTGCTGAATAGGAGTTCTAGGAGGCAAGAGAACTTTCATAGGAAAAGTCTGAGATGCTGATTTCATAGTCATTGATGTGTGGCGATATGAAAATTGAAGACACAAGAATGGAAAGTGCTCCAGAAAACCTGGGCAAAAATACACATGTAGGAGAGGAGGGTGAGCCATCATGAGGCAGAGGAGGACAGTGCTTCATGGGGGAATGCCAACCAGAGAATTTAATCCTTCAGCAGAAAGCAGAGCAGGGAGGGCTGGGAGTAGGTGGGAAGAGGTGGCAAGCATGGACTGTGAATGAGAAGAAATTGTGGTTGGTCTATCTCCCTATGTCCATTTCTTTAGTGTTTATTCTGGAGTTACAGCTTTAGGTAAAGGATATTCAAACATATCTTTGTCATCTCATCATAGGGACTCTAATTATGACAAGAAAACAGTGACAACATTAACTTCAGCATATGGATAATGTGTTTCTTCCTTACAAAATATGCACATCTTCCTTACCCTCCTCAATCTCTTCAGAGTGACTAAGGCTAGCCAACCCTAGTGTTAGTTCCAACACTCTGTTAGGAATTATTCTCTCTTTCTCTCCTCTTGTATTTTCTTTTTTTATTAGATGTTTTCTTTATTTACAATATCTCCTTTCCCAGGTTCCCCTCCAAAAAATAAAAAAAGAAATAAAATAAAATAAAATAAAATAAACAAAAACTAAAACAAACTCCTGTTCCCTTCCCTCTCCCCCTGCTCATTCCCTCCTGCTTACTGGCCCTGGCATTCCCCTACACTGAGGCATAGAACCTTCACAGGGCCAAGGGCTTCTCCTCCCATTGATGACCAACTTGGCCATCCTCTGCTATACATATGCTGCTGGAGCCATTAGTTCCACGATGTGTACACTTTGGTTGGTATTTTAGTCCCTGGGAGCTCTGAGGGTACTAGTTAGTTCATACTGTTGTTCATCCTAAGGGACTACAAACCCTTCAGCTCCTTGGGTTCTTTCTCTAGTTCCTTCATTGGGGACCCTGTGCTCAGTCCAATGGATGGCTGTGAACCTCTACTTCTGTATTAGTCAGATACTCTCAGAGCCTCTCAGGAGACAGCTATATCAGGCTACTGACATCCAGTACTTGCTGCCATCAAATCTAGACACTATTGTGGATGCCAGCAAGTCCTCTTGTATTTTCAAGATGAGAAAAATCTTCCCAATTGAATCTTCAGTGTCTATGATCATGTTCTTTTAAGTTAAAATGACAAACATTCAGAGCTGTTAGCATATAGCAGGACTCTCAATCACTCAAACATTCATTGTGTACACCTGTTATATCATATTTGGTATTCAATACTTTAGGCAAACAGTTCAGTGAACAGTTAGGAATGCACCCTGCTTCTTCTATTTTTGCTCAATCCATTCAGTTGTCACATGTTCCCATGTTTACCACTGAGCATCCTCTAAGTTCAACAGGTGACAGTTTTGTCCACTCAACTGCTCCTAAGTTCCTTGTTTCTCTTCCCTGTAGAACCTGTACTCCTCTCTAAATTCTGTGTACACAGATCAGCAAAAGAAGCAAGACTTCTGTAATATAGACTCTCTTCTCCATCCTACATCCTATGTTACATATGACGGAGCCACAGTGCAACACATGGGCTTCAGCCTTCTTTTTGCACCTACACTTCAACCCAGGAGCCCCCTGCTGTGGCTGGAAAGCTGAGAGTTTATGGAGACCAAATGGTTCATACAGAATTCCATCCTCAGCACTTTTCACAGGAAATCCTCAGAAACAAGAGTCCTCTGGTTTCCCTGTAATTATGCTTGCAAGATGGGTGGAAGATTGAGTCTTAGTCTAGGATAAGCAGAAGAAAGTTTCCAGGATCAGCACTGTCACTAATTCACCCTAGAAACCAGGACTGGGCATTACGACCTCCATATTTCAAGTTCAGCTTTAGCAAAGGCTTGGTTTTGGTATATCCTAACTAATTTAGTTTAAGCCTACCAGCTGCTCTATCAAGCAGATGCCATTTGCTTCTGTCTGGGGTTTCTCCATTCCTATCCTGATGTGGTGTAATTGGCGTTGAGCATCTTGGAACGGAAGCCATATCTCAGGAAAGTCACAAGGAAAAGGAATTAAGGCTATGCAGGTCAAATTCCTACTTGGTGAGTTATGTGAGATGAATGTGGGGAAGCCCAGTGGGGAGACGAGGCACTTGGCCTCTTGAGAAATAGTCCATACATCCCAGTGGGCCAGAGGCTCAGCAATCTTGGGTTGCTTCTGGCCCTAATAGCTCAAATGGGGTTAGTTGCTGTTGAGTTCACATGACAGATGGCTTGTTGGGCCTCCAGAGGACTCCCTAGCCATCACTACATTGTCAAGCTCAAACAAAAACCATTCATTGTCTTTACCTTCTCTCCCAAATTCTTCCTAGAATCGTAACCTATAAGTACAAAATATGCCACAGCCACCTGTGGGTCTCTCATTTCATGCCTATGCCAATCCCATTTCTGCTCAAACTTAGTGCACACATTCTAACAAGGAATATTTTTTTGTTTTCCTGACACCACACATAGTATATAATATGCAGGGTTTCTGATGGTCTCTAAACTCTATTTCAGGAATAAGCAAACAAAGTGAATTGTCTTAAAAGGTTTTGATGGAGAGAGTGTGTGGCCATCTTTCTTCTCTCCCGTTTCTTTTTTATTATCATGGAGTCACTATAATAAAGAATTGATGTGCTACAAAAGTAAAAGGAGAGATGAGGTAAATGCTTGAGCTAAATCACTTGTAGATAGAGACAGTATTGTGGGTTTAGAGGACTGTAGGATGTACCTCTGACTCCCTGTGTTGTGTCTACTGGTACCTAAAGTTCAGTCGTCAGAAATGTATGACCCTGATGTCAAATTTTGTCCAAAATTCAAGTCTCAAAAGAGCTTAGACTCTAAGCTCTTTTTACTCACTGACACTGTCAAAGAGGGATGTTGGTATCGCGTGAGTGAGTCTCAGAAGGCAGAAAAGCATTGTGCATCTGAGATACCAGAACTGGCGCAGATTATTACTTGCTGCTGTAACTTCCTTAAAAGATAATCAAATGCTCCAGTACTGTGTCTTAGCGTGTGAGAGCCTCTAATTACCAAGATTTCTGGAGGAGAGCAAGAGACCCTGAAATATAGGGACTGTGTCACATGCTTCACTACCCACTGCAGTGGGAAATTTTAGCAGCTTTTTCTCCAGAGTTCTTGAACTCAGAATCCCAGGACCCATGACTGAACCTGGAATTTAAAGTTGTAAAGGCAAAATCTGGACTATATACTTTCCGAACCCATGTCCAACATAGATGGTCTTTTGTGACTTGAGTAAGCAGGTGCTTACTCAGAATAATTAAAAAACGTAGAAGAGACAGAATAGCAGGCAAGTCTGAGGGATGAGACAAAGTAAAGAGAACTGAAAGCCTATTTCCATGTGACAATGGTTCAACTATCCATGAAGCTTCTCTAATGACTCCAAGATGAACTTCCCTTATCTGATAGGATTATAGCATCAATAGTGGCTCTCAGTTTGACTCTGTCATGAAATCCCATAGCTTTCGTTTCTACTGAACCACAGTTGTAGAAAATGGTTTGAACCCAACTCTGCCCCTAAAGTGTGGAAGTGTGTGTGTGTGTGTGTGTGTGTGTGTGTGTGTGTGTGTGTGTGTGTATAGGTGGGGGGAGGGTAGAGAAAGAGAGAAAAAAAAAGAAGGAAGGAAGGGAGGAAGGAAGGAAGGAAGGAAGGAAGGAAAAGAATACAAAGAAAGATGGAGGAAGATCAAGAGGATAGAGAAGAAGGGAGTGACACTTAACAGGCATTCCTGTAACCTTTCCTAGGGAAGTCTTGACACTTCCTAACTTTCAAAAGGTCCCACATATAACCATCATAAGGTCAGCTGGTACAATGCTCTAGCCTTCATCCTTGCTTAACAACTAGCTCTTTGGAGTTTCTTGAGTGTAAAACATATGCTGAATACTCACTTCTCTTTCTCAGCTAGTCAAATTTCTTCTCAAAACAGCTCATCAAAATCAAGCTTCAAATTGGCTTAGCTGCTCACATCATCCATGAGACAGTGGTTTCACACCACCCTTTGCAGCCTTAGAGCACCCAAGGAGTTCCTGTCCAGAATCAGTCTGAGAAGCTCCACTCATCTCTACTCTCCTTATTTGTGCTTCTGCAAGTATCAAAACGTATTTGAAAAGCACCATTTGGCAGAATCTAATCTATGGTGTTACTTCCAGCCTCAATCCAAGGTCCATTTTCTTTCTGTGACATGCTAATAAATTTCAACTTCAAGGCCTCCCAACAGAAAAACAGAAGCAGCTGCTGACCCTTAAAACATAGTATTTATCAAACAGGATGCCACTGGGATCCTTAAATCTATCATTTATCATTTCACATCTTGAGTCTTCTGTTGAGAGGAGGCTTATTAACCCATGTGTACAGTAGCTAAAATTTTACATAGACCAAACTACTCTGTTTTTTATTTGTTTCAATGCCCAAAGGCAGTCTACCTACATGAGCAGCTGAAGGCTTACAAACCAAAATCATTTTTAAAAAAATTGTCTGCACACTACACAAGTGCTAAAGAGCACCTGAAACTACTTTGCTTCTATTTGGTTTGCCCCCCGAATATGCACACTAAATACTGGTGTTTCTGTTGAATCCCCCTGGGTTTGGATATTATACACCCAACTCTTAGTTCAACTTGAGTTTTCACAGCTGGAACATAACCCAATGGAAATGTTGACCCAGCACCAACTAGATCATTCCAAACAGGTGTTGCTTTAATTAGTCCTATCGTAAAACAAAAATTGAAATTAAAGGAAAACATTTGAATGTACCTAAGACTTTCTTAAGGGCTTAAAGGGAACAAGCATACTGTTGAGGGCTTTTAAGCCTTATCTATTTTTCTCAGAGGTTTTCCTTTAAAAAGTTAATAACACCTTTGAAGTCACAACACTCTTGAGTTTTAAGAGAAGGAAAACATGGCAGCCTTTCCTACTATGTTGCCAGTAAGGGAGAAAATTGTTAAGTGAATAGAACATGGCTTCTAAATACATATCGCAGCATCTTACACATCCTCACCTCGGGCAGAGGAAAAAGAAAAGGCATCTCTTTGATCATCATTCTCAAACTGAAAAGGGATAGTCCCTATTTTCTCGGCAGAGACAAAGGAGTTTTGTGTAAATTCAATTTGATTTAGAAAATATACACACTGTGGACTGAGGAGAAAAGTGGATGAGGGGTTGCTAAACTCCTGCCCTTAAGTATTCATGTCCATCCTGTCGCACACAGGACCATTTAGCCATCAAGTTAAAACTGTGTACGAATTAGCTCAGGTGTGTCAACATTTCAGCAAGACCTCCACATGCTTCCCTGGAAAGTTGAAGCTGACTTCCTCAGGAAAGTACAGGATGTTGAAGAGATTGGATGGGTAGAGAGAAGGCAGGGGAGTGGTTCAGGCTGGGAAACCGACGTCAGCAAAAGAGGGAGGGGAGGGGAGAATGGTACTCTCCAGCTTCAGCTTCTGGGAGCCTGACTAGGATAAAGAGTTGGCCTGTTGACTCCAGTTCAGTGGCTTTGGAATATAGTCCCTGAATTTGCATTCCCCAAGGTGACACAGGTACAAATGATAGCATCCGGGGGGAGCCAGTTCTGTTAACTTTGCAGACATGCATTCAGATGTCAGAAATTTTAAGTTATTACACCTTTCTAGTGGATTGGTTAACCATGAATAAATGTGTTTGCGCATATAATGCCTCTTACCTTAGGGAAAACTAGGATTGGTGTAATCAGTCTTTCCACTGATCTGGATTTGCACAGCAGCATACATCTGAATTAGCTACCCAGGAAGGCAAAATCTAAGTCACTAATTCACGGCATCTTCAGATTTTTACAATGGCCCATCTCAAGCAACTGGCAAAATTTCTGAATATCTGACAGTCAGCTGTTGTAAGTACTTAGGAGTTATGTTCCCAGCACATTATTGGTTTGTCTGCTCTACCTTTTACATACACTAAATCTCATCCACTTTATCTTATATTTAAAGAGTTTCTTGTTTGAGTAAGTATAAGATTAGACTTTTAGTAAAATATAATTTTATATGCCGGGTGGTGATGGCACACACCTTTAATCCCAGCACTTGGGAGGCAGAAGCAGGCAGATTTCTGAGTTCAAGGCCAGCCTGGTCTACAGAGTGAGTTCTAGGACAGCCAGGTCTATACAGAGAAACCCTGTCTTAAAAAAAAAAAATCTAATTTCATTAAATCTAATAAGATCATATATATGTAATTTACATGTATTGTAATCAAGAATGTATTTGGATTTCTATTTGCCATGTTAGTATTTGTTTCCTATCTGATCCCAGGTGTTTTTGCTTTTACTTTTTGTCGCTTCTTTTCCTTTTCTTTGACTTGGTCAAGTATTCAGTATTACACCACCTTCTGCCCATTCACTCATTAAATGAACATTAATTTAGTCTTGATTTATTGATTATACTAAAGGTTCCTCTGGGAATCATTGGTTTACTGGAAACTAATACAAATTTGTGCATTTTTTAGTTCCCCGATGTCTAAGAGAACTTGAAAACCTTGAACCTTTAACCCATCCTTGAGAACCATTTCTGTTCAGATATTGCCCCGGCTCCCTTGTCTCTCAGGTATTTTATTAGAGATGTTTTGGTAGCTCTCTACCTGGAATGACTTTGCTGTCCAGGGCATAATCTCCTAGAGCAATTTGAGCAATATTTGACTCAAAATGTCAACAGTGTAGAGATTTTCAAATTCTGCCCCAGATTTATTTTTTTATCCTCTCTGATGTGTGTGCCTCTTGCATTCTTTCCCATGATTCTTATTTTTACTTTTGTCTGTATATTTCACACTCTGCATTTCTTACTCTCCTATCTTCCAACTGATTAAGTTATTCTTCAGCTCTATTCAATCTGCTGCACAATTAATACATTTCTTCTTAGAGAATATTTAGTCTTACAATTTCCACTTAGTTTATATCATTTCTAATTGCTTGGTAAAAGTTTGCTATCAATATTTCTGAAGTTACATCTCTTCTCTGATCAATAGAAATGGCCCACTTCCTGGTTCTCAGCCTTGTATCCCATAGAAGTTAGCAAGGGTCCCAAGTAGAACCACAATGGGCTTCCCTCACCTTGCTGCCTATCTTCCTATTGGCTCCTTGAGTCTCTGTGTGTCAATAACTTCTGCACGCCTCTAGGCACTGTTAAAAGTCAAGCTTCTAGTTGTTCTTGGCAGGAGATTGAGTCTGTCGCAAGCTACTGCAGCATAGCCAGAAGCCTACATCTATATTTAGAAATTGCATTAGACATAAGGAAAATACTTCTGTATTTTTCTGACTATGTAAAATGCTAGACTGTGTCACCAAAGTGGTCTTCATCCCACCCTTTAAAAACCAGATGAAGCTCACAGGGATCTGGAATCCAAGATAATAATAATAAAAATGTACACATAGTAGAGAGGAGATGCCAGAGAAAAAGAAATACTATGAAAACCTTTCCATGGCTCACTGCAGCGTGTGTGTCTCAAATTCCTGTCAATACCCAAACACTCAGAGCTTTATCAGTGCCATGTGTTGTCTTTACACAGTCCTCATTAGATTTGCACATAACTCAGAGAACAACATAAGAGATGCACGTTTGCATGGTATTTCTACTTTGATTATAGCCACGAAATATAGTGTAATTGTAATTGTGTTTACTCGTGTGAGTGACATTGGTGTCACTAAGGCCTTTAAAAGCACTTCCATAGGAGTAGGAAACTGTAGAAGAAACTCTTGTCAAACAATTTCCAACTTGGATTTTGGTGATGGTGCATTCATACCAATTCAGGGTGTTACCAGTCCATGACAATTAAAAAAATAAAATCCTATGGCCAATTACTTGTATTCACTGAAAGAGACTGAAGCATACTTCCTGTCTAAGCCTGAATGTGCAAGTCTGTAGAGTTGAACAGCACATGTGTGAAATCTCAATGACTCAGTTTAAGGGCCAGGGAGACAGGGAGATATTAAAGTACCCCTGCAGATTCTGTCCAGAATAGACAGTGATGGTCATTTCCTTCA